>JAQJVL010002478.1:0-96694 GCA_035578905.1 Stictocephala bisonia
CACCCATACCTATCCAAAGGTATTGACCAACCTGCCCACCCATACATATTTATGTAAGGTGTACCATTGGTATGTATATTTATCTACCTTATATTTAAATAGTATTGCACCTTAGAATGTTGTATCACTAAACATTAAACAGTTGGGCCATTAATCGATATATTCTTACAATAGTTACTGATGACACTAATTATTTTTCTGTTTATATATTAAAATCTAACCAAATGGTTATTGACATTGTCTTAAACAATATCTTCTAAGTGGACCCACTTTGTCTAAGCACCTTACAGCACAAGGAAACAACGAACTGCAAAGCATTATTCCTTGTAACACTAATGCACTCGGTGTGTAGCTGTACAACTGTAAAATGAAAATACCACAGATTGCACTGATTGTTTAAAGTTTCCTTCGGTATGAGCACAGTAAATTGTATTCTTGTACATTGTTATCTGGTATTATATGATCGGTAAACTGATGTGTGATGCATGTCTTACGTATTAAAATGTAATATTACAACTTGGTCTGTGGCCATTGTTAACTTACTGAAGAACAACAGTGTTTCTCAAGAAGGAGCATTTAACTGTTACATATTGCAAATTACATTATATCTAATTTGTAACAACTTATTACTTATATCTGCTCAAAAGATGAACTCATTTGTAGGAATGAATTAAGTTATATTCTTACCACATATCTTATAAGTTTTTATTTATAAGAACTTATTTGTATATTTGTATTCTAACTATAATACAATAAATTGTATATAATAGTTAGAATTTCATTTGTTACTATTGACATAACCCTTTTTTATCGTTTCAAACAATGAAATTTTTTTATACAACTTGTCAAATTACTTTAAAAGCGTCCATATTGTCTCTGAACATGTTTATAAAGGGTGTCTCTGAACTTCCTGATACTCCCTTGGTTTTGTTTCTGGTTCATTTAGAATCACAAATATCATATTTAACTTGTATTTAGCTGGAATGTTATTTGTCTCAATATAACATAAACATAACTTTTAGAAATATTTTTGGTTTTTCTATGGAGGCCATTTAAATTTTTTTTCCTCAATTACTCATAAACCAATAATGATATTAAAAATTACACAGTGCGACTTTTTCTTTGAACATTCAATTACAAATTTAATCATATAACGTTTTGGATAATCGGATGAATAATACCAAAAAGATAATTTATGTAACAGTACATACAGTGCAATATGCCAGTACAATGTGCAACAAACATCTAACAGCTGATCACAACAAAGTCGTTTGTGATAGTTCTAAATCCCAAGTTTGCATAAACATCATTGTTGTATTAATCAGCTGACTTAAGACTATCACACTTAGAAGGGCTACACTCGGGGAGATCATGTCCTTCATAAGGGGAACTGGTCTCTTGTGACACTGTCGTCAGGCGCGGGGCGCAAAGAGCCATGGAGTCTAGGCGCGGTAGGCTTAGTGACAGGACCACAACCTGGTGTATCTAATCTAATCTAATCTAAGACTATCACAAATTACTTTATTATTATCAGCTGCTACATATTTGTTTCTCATTATACTGGTATATTTCATTGGCCATAATGACACAAAATATATGTTTTCTTTGTTATTGTTCATCCAATTTCTCAGAACGTTATATAATTACATTTTTCATTGAATGTTCTATAAAAAAATCGTACTGTGTAATTATTAAATATAATTATTGGTTTATGACTAGTTATTAATCGAAGGCTTTGAAACCCTTAAATGGCCTCCATTTTTTTAACTTTTGATACTGGAAAACCAATATTTTTTCTCAAAACGTATGTTTATATTATAAAGGACCATACAATGTTTCAGCTCAATATACTTTCTTGTTTTTGAGATATAAATTTAAAGTAAAAGAACTGCGGCTGGAAGGATAACCGAGGTGTTTTGAACACTTTCAGTATGATATTTGTGATTCTAGAGGAACCTGAAACAACAAACAACAACCAACTTATCAGAGAGTTCAGAGACACCCTGTATGTTTATTAAATAATAAAGATGATTTACTACTATTTAAGAATTTAATTAATACATAATTTCCTATTTATCCAAGGAATTCGTTTGTCTTTCAGACAGTGAAGAAGAGACAGATGTAAAATAAACTACTTAGGAACAAATTTATTCTGACTTTATCCAGCTTGTTTTTTCTTGCATGACTCAAGTTTATTCTGACTGTATCCTTGCATGACTCAAGTTTATTCTGACTGTACCCAACTTGTTATTCCTTGCATGACTCAAGTTTATTCTGACTGTATCCTTGCATTACTCAAGTTTATTCTGACTGTATCCTTGCATTTCTCCAGTTTATTCTGACTGTATCCTTGCATTACTCAAGTTTATTCTGACTGTATCCAGCTTGTTATTCCTTGCATGACTCAAGTTTATTCTGACTGTATCCTTGCATTACTCAAGTTTATTCTGACTGTATCCAGCTTGTTATTCCTTGCATCACTCAAGTTTATTCTGACTGTATCCAGCTTGTTATTCCTTGCATGACTCAAGTTTCTTTCTTTCTTTCCACTTCACAAAGCTCTGTTATTTGTCTGATTGGTAGGTATAATTAATAGGTCCAGAGCCAAGTTACTAAATGCTTACTAAATGTTGTCTATTTCGCAATAAAAGATCTAATTTCTGTTGAAATGTAGATAACTTACTGTCTATATTTTAATTGTTGATGGTTAATCGGGTATCAGTGTAAGATGTACTAAACTGTTATTTGCCTGTATGATATGATGTACAAGAAAAAGAATAACCAGTATGAAACATTTATCTTAATGCTATTAAACAACGTGTAAAGCACACAGGTGACAGTTAGTACTTGACACATAACAACTACTGTGAATTAGGACTTATTATTTCATACTCAAATTATGATCTATTATGATCCTCAACTTGTTCCATTTCAGCTGCAAGATTGTATTTACTTATTTACTTAATAATTAATAATACATCTTTATACTAGGAAGGTACTAGGAATATTTTGAATCTTATGTGTCATATCTAATCTGTTTTTGTCATAATAGAGAATATTTCAGCTTGTTAAATGTTTCGATTGTGTTTATAAAACCTTTAAAAGTATATTTATTCTAAAACATGTGCATACAATAATTATATACCTTATTTCCAATAATTATTGTTCTGAACCACTTATATGATTTCCAGGAATGTAACCTCAGGCTAAAACACAATTCATTAAAGTGAGGCAATTAATGCTTTATAATCAACCCCTCTCAGAAGCGTAATAAAAATATCAGCTCATTAAATGCGTTTAAATGCATATTCAATTCTAGATTAACCTTCAATTCAATGAAACGTTGATCATTATCAGACCACTCCCAACATAAAACTACTCACAAATTTGCTACACGTGCTATATAATGAATTTAACTCTTTGGGTCAAATTAACGGAATTTAGGCTTTTGAATAATGTTTATTATTTGTCTATTAGCCTATTTTAATAAAAATAATTTACTATCATTACTTGTGTACAGTATGGTTATTTAATCCAAAAAAATCTAATGAACTCTTGAGAAATTTTTACATAAAATTATCCATTTAAATAATGTTAAAATACATTTCATAGAAAATATATAAAAATAAAAGTTTAACTAACAATAGGAGTTCCAATGATTTCATGATTCAGTCTCTGTTCAACTATTGTTTCTCGTACTTATTTCATGATTCAGTCTCTGTTCAACTATTGTTTCTCGTACTTATTTCGGTAACCTCACTAAAACAATGTGGTATTATTGAAATTTCGTTTTGAGAAGTGCGCTTATTATTTCACTATCTTGTAAGTCATACATGGAATGTGGGTTTTCAAGAATATTATCGCTCAAAACTCGATACATCCGTATACATTTATAAAATATAACGTTACATTAAGAAACCTGATAGACTCGCGTACTTTCTTCTTGGGCCAGTTCTGAACAGTTACATAATATGTTTCGCCTTAGCTAATATGCATAAATAATAACATTATGACATATAAAGCTATCAATTAGTACAACTAACTAGAATTAATATTTTCTTGTGACAACCACGTCAAGGTGCTATCTACATTATTTACAAGATAACCACTGCAATTAGTACAAATGGTGAGCTGTTTTGTGTACAGTAAAGCGTTGGAAAATACATATTTAAATTCATTTGGATACATTATGTATTCAAATAATATAAATGTTATACTTTATTAAGAAAATAAAATTGTAAAAGAGATGTTGAATATTTTTAGTAAAAATATATATATTTATAAAGTTACTTATTGTAATATACAATAGTACATTATGATCATTACTGTATCTTAATTACTTCTTTTTTTCTAAATTACTCACGAGTATGTCAATATTTATTTGGATACACACAAAACCACTGAAAGTATTAGTGGCCTGGCAGTCAAAGCCGTGAGGATATTTCCTGTGTTAGATACTGCGCAGGTTTATATTCCGGCCTTGATTTTTCGTTTTTATGACTAATATTAAATTTGTACTGTAATGGTTCCCCCTTTACTCTGTCTTGACATCTTTCCCACACAGATCATTAGTCTATTAGGAATTTGCTGTATAAGGTTAAATAGGGGATCACAAAAAATATGTTAACATTATTTGTATAAATTGCCACAGTAGACATCTGGCTCTATTTTGTTGTATATGTAAAAGTTACCAGCATCATCAATTGCTTCAGCAGTATTGACCTTTCTGGTAATACTGGAGAGAGTGTTGTTTTTATCGCCCGCATGTACACGCAAACATCCCCTGAACACAATAAACCCTGGTACAACTGGGCCCAAACTGGTGATATTGCTCTCTCCTTTGAGTCTGTAGTTTGCTTACGTTGTAAACCGTGAACTAAATGTAGCTTTGTAGTTATTAAAATAAATGGTTCCAAAGAATTTACATTTACACAAACTTTCCCCCTTTTAAACACACAAAAAAATCAAAACTATGAAAATTACCAGTTTGATTCCCAAATATTATTTTGCCATAAGTTAAAGACATGCAATTTTCACTAAAATATTTCAAATTATAATTCAAACCGTTTATAAAAATTTAATCAAAATCGTTATAGCCGTTTTTGAGAAACTTTTATTTTTCTATGTTTTTTGCTTATAAAATGAAAATAAACTAAAATGTCAAAAAATTAAACAATGGTATTGAAATATTGGCTAAATACACCTACATACCAAATTTCATTAACAATTATCCATCCGTTTGGTCTCCAGCGAACTACACATACACAAAGACATACACACATACGGACAGACACCAACAATATTTTTGAAAAAAAAAAACACTTTTTTGGGTTCAGGGGGTACTAAATGTAATTTTTAGACCTACTCGTAAAAAATTTTTTTACGATCATAATATACTTTCTCTATACTAATGCATATGGTAGAAAGTAAAAGACAGTTAAATCATAAAAAGACAACAATCCTACGATAATATACCAATTATATTCCGTAAGAACTTCCAGTTCTTAATATGGCAAAGCGTTAACCATTCATTTACATTTTATGATATTTAATTGGCCATTAAACGAATCAAGACTTCTTAGAAATCATGTTTAATACAGTGTAATATGAGCTCTTAAAATGTTTTTATTTATAGTATATTAAGTACGAGTAACAAACTCTTCACATCTAAGATAGTACAACAATCTCTTCACATCTCAGCTAGTACAACAAACTCTTCACATCTCAGCTAGTACAACAAACTCTTCACATCTCAGCTAGTACAACAATCTCTTCACATCTCAGCTAGTACAACAAACTCTTCACATCTAAGATAGTACAACAATCTCTTCACATATCAGCTAGTACAACAAACTCTTCACATCTCAGCTAGTACAACAATCTCTTCACATCTCAGCTAGTACAACAAACTCTTCACATCTCAGCTAGTACAACAATCTCTTCACATCTCAGCTAGTACAACAAACTCTTCACATCTCAGCTAGTACAACAATCTCTTCACATCTCAGCTAGTACAACAAACTCTTCACATCTAAGATAGTACAACAATCTCTTCACATATCAGCTAGTACAACAAACTCTTCACATCTCAGCTAGTACAACAATCTCTTCACATCTCAGCTAGTACAACAAACTCTTCACATCTCAGCTAGTACAACAATCTCTTCACATCTCAGCTAGTACAACAAACTCTTCACATCTCAGCTAGTACAACAATCTCTTCACATATCAGCTAGTACAACAATCGTCCATTTATTACATTTGGATATTTATTGTGCAATGGTAGGGAATACATAGAGGTATTTTATATAAATATAAATGTTTAGTAATCGTTGATATGTTTACATATTCCTAAATTCATTTAGTATGAAACTTTTGCAGAAAGATATGTTTAATGCAAATACGAAACTTATCCTACTTTTTTAGATTGAGGGTCCTTTTGAATTAAAATCTAATGCCAGTTATTTTTAATGATGATATCGTACTTCAAGCTTATATCTTAGGTTACTAAGAATTAAAAAACAAAATATAAGACTCGGCTTCAATAAAACAATGAATATTAATAGTGCACTAGTGTTAAAAATTGTTATAAATTTAAACATTCAAATAATTGTATAACAAGACTTAACTATATTCTTGATGAACACAACGATTCCATTAAAACTGCATAACTTACATATTATAAATGCTATAATTTTAGAATGTAATGTAGAATGTAACGTAGAATGTATGTAGAATGTAGACATATGGAATAATCAAAAATATTTGAAACAATGTATAAGGTCACGAAAAACTATCATACAAGATGTTTTATTGTATATAAGTAGATATTATAAGTTACATTATTGGTTCGAACACATCGTGCAATAATAGCACTATGATGTTTTAACAGGCTCTACTTTTACCACTGGTTGAACCGCTTTGATCAATATTCATTATCACATAATTACAATTGTTTTATATTTTTTCACTTTATCAAAACATAAAATGTTGTACGTGCTTTACAAAGTAATAACTTACGTAGGTATTTAGGAGATATAAAAGAATTACTAATACCTAGTTAAATAAGTAATAGTGGATACTTACTAATATCCTTTATCGGTTGGAAAATGCAAAAAAACCTAATATTTCTACCAAAGCAAAAAGCATGAGTATAGAGCAATGCTGGGAATAAAGATGAGATTACTTCCGTTTCAGGTGTTATGATGGATTGTGTTTCCTGTTTTTGAAGGAAACATCTGAGAAGTAGTTTGTTAGAGGAAATAAATGCATTATGAATGAAACGAGCTGAGTGTAAAACTCTTTTATGATAGAGTTTTTGATATAAAAATGTCGATTTCACTTAAACTGTATATCATTACTTATATGAAACAAAGTTACATAATTATGCAATTGAGAAGATTTTGCTATCCAGTAAAAACTTGTTATTAATAATAAATAGAATAAAAATAATAACATTTCATTATTTATATACAGTACATATGAAACGTTAGACGACTCTAACGTTCACAGTATTAAAATAACAAATACTTTGTTTTGTTATTTTAATAGCTATAAATAAAAATAGTTTTTGAAACTTAATTCGTAATAAATTTGTGTTTGTTCATTTATTTTACATTTATATTAAACGTAGTATGTTCATTAAAAATCTATTATTTATTTGCAACATTTTAAAAAGAACTTATTTAAAACAACATAAATATTACATCCTTACTAAAAATAAAAAAAACTAAATTATATTATATATAAAATCAGTCGGAAATAGCAATTGTAGGGTAATACAAAATACTATTAATATTTGCTAGTATTTTGGTCCAGAAGTAAGGTATCCTTCTGACTGTAGATTCCAAGGTATGAATCCCCAACTGTGGTAACCGTCGGCTGAATGCCCAACTGAGCTAACCGTCGGCTGAATCCCCAACTGAGCTAACCGTCGGCTGAATCCCCAACTGAGCTAACCGTCCGCTGAATCCCAAACTGAGCTAACCATCGGCTGAATCCCCAACTGAGCTAACCGCCGGCTGAATCCCCAACTGAGCTAACCGTCGGCTGAATCCCCAACTGAGCTAACCGTCGGTTGAATCCCCAACTGAGGTAACCGCCGGCTGAATCCCCAACTGAGCTAAACGCCGGCTGAATCCTCAACTGAGCTAACCGTCCGCTGAATCCCCAACTGAGCTAACCGTCGGCTGAATCCCCAACTGAGCTAACCGTCGGCTGAATCCCCAGCTGAGCTAACCGCCGGCTGAATCCCCAACTGAGCTAACCGTCGGCTGAATCCCCAACTGAGCAAACCGTCCGCTGAATCCCCAACTGAGCTAACCGTCGGCTGAATCACCAACTGAGCTAACCGTCGGCTGAATCCCCAACTGAGCTAACCATCGGCTGAATCCCCAACTGAGCTAACCGCCGGCTGAATCCCCAACTGAGCTAACCGTCGGCTGAATCCCCAACTGAGCAAACCGTCCGCTGAATCCCCAACTGAGCTAACCATCCGCTGAATCCCCAACTGAGCTAACCGTCCGCTGAATCCCCAACTGAGCTAACCGTCCGCTGAATCCCCAACTGAGCTAACCGTCGGCTGAATCCCCAACTGAGCTAACCGTCGGCTGAACCCCCAACTGAGCTAACCATCGGCTGAATCCCCAACTGAGCTAACCGTCGGCTGAATCCGCAACTGAGCTAACCGTCGGCTGAATCCCCAACTGAGCTAACCGTCGGCTGAATCCCCAAATGAGCTAACCGTCGGCTAAATCCTCAATTGAGCTACCCGTCGGTTGAATCCCCAACTGAGCTAACCGTCGGCTGAATCCCCAACTGAGCTAACCATCGGCTGAATCCCCAACTGAGCTAATCGTCGGCTGAATCCCCAACTGAGCTAACCGTGGGTTGAATCCCCAACTGAGCTAACCGTCGGCTGAATCCCCAACTGAGTGAACCGTCGGCTGAATCCCCAACTGAGCTAACCGTCGGTTGAATCCCCAACTGAGCTAACCGTCGGCTGAATCCCCAACTGAGCTAACCGCTGGCTGAATCCCCAACTGAGCTAACCATCGGTTGAATCCCCAACTGAGCTAACCGTCGGCTTAATCCCCAACTGAGCTAACCGTCGGTTGAATCCCCAACTGAGCTAACTGTCGGTTGAATCCCCAACTGAGCTAACCGTCGGTTGAATCCCCAACTGAGCTAACCGTCGGCTGAATCCCCAACTGAGCTAACCGTCGGTTGAATCCCCAACTGAGCTAACCGTCGGCTGAATCCCCAACTGAGCTAACCGTCGGCTGAATCCCCAACTGAGCTAACCGTCGGCTGAATCTCCAACTGAGCTAACCGTCGGCTGAATCCCCAACTGAGCTAACCGCCGGCTGAATCCCCAACTGAGCTAATAGTCGGTTGAATCCCCAACTGAGCTAACCGTCGGTTGAATCCCCAACTGAGCTAACCGCCGGCTGAATCCCCAACTGAGCTAACCGTCGGTTGAATCCCCAACTGAGCTAACCGTCGTCTGAATCCCCAACTGAGCTAACCGGCGGCTGAATCCCCAACTGAGCTAACCGGCGGCTGAATCACTAACTGAGCTAACCGTCGGCTGAATCCCCAACTGAGCTAACCGTTGGCTGAATCCCCAACTGAGCTAACTGGCGGCTGAATCCCCAACTGAGCTACTCGTCGGTTGAATCCCCAACTGAGCTAACCGTCGGCTGAATCACCAACTGAGCTAACCGTCGGCACTTCACTCATTTCGTAAACCTCACACAAGGGCCGGTATTCCCATTTGAACTGGCAAATGGAATTTTTTTATTTTTAAAGAAAATAATAATAAGCAATAATTATAAAGTAATAACCGGAACCATATAATCTTTAATATGATATACATGAAAGTCACAGACCCCTTACATACATACTGTGTCCATATCAACAAACATCTCACAGTTAACATTGATAAATTAGTGAAAAACTAGATACTACAACAAAAATAAAGCTATGATGTTGTATGAACAAATATACAACAAGAAAAACAGTAATGTGTGTGTGATGATGTTAAAAAGAAATTTAAAACTTTTATTTTTAGTAAAACTTACTAGTGTGTTGAGTCTTTTAATAGATTTAATTGTATCTAACCAAGCCTTTTTTTAATGTTATTTGAAAAAATTTGTAAACGTTTTACACTCTGGAGCACCAACTCATATTGTACGTACAGATCTGAACAACCATATTCGTAGTTTACAGTGGTTTTAGGTGTATGTTCCTAGTAATAGGTAAACAATGGCAAGACAATTTCTCAGATTTTCCATTTTATTAAAAAATAACCCTATGCTTGTCACGTAAACAACACTTCAATATAAAGTAGTGGAACTGGACAAGATGGTATACTTTTGAAGATCAAATGACTCACGGTAAAATTATTATCTAAAAAAGTATTTTTATACATTACTGTAATTTATTCGATTTAATTATTTAAATTATCATAAAGATATATTTTATATTTACATCAATATAATTGTTTAAAAAAATCTATGTTTTAATACACGGAATGTTTTTGTACTGTCCTTTTTGTTGCAGAATACAATTACATTCCCTTTCATGCTGCTTTTGGTGTTAAAATTTTATGAACTTATACGAATATCAAAATATTTAATCATCTTTAATGTAATTTTCCAGCTATAAAAAATTTCCCAAAATAAGCAAATAAATGTAACAGTAAATTTTTTTTTCAATCATAGATCAATCGAGAGTTTTGACAATAGACCACTCGACGCTCGGTCTTGGCGTTTGGCTAAATACTTATAAAATACATAACCCCAACTTCCACTTGTTGGTTATAAACTGGCTATTAAACATAAACTATTTTTAAACAGATCTAATATGCTAGATCACACAATTAATTATTTAACTATAAGACAACTGCATACGATTTTCATTTGTGTCAAACAAGTTACGAAAACTGTACATTAGCCTCGTGTCCAAAGGGTCATGTCACATACATATCTCTGGCTACAGTTTCAGGGACTTGTCATTTCACAATTCACCCATATTATCAGCAATAGTTTATTGAATTGACCTTAAGGACAGGTCACAAAGCGTGAAATTAATTCTTATTCATTTAAATCTTATCATATGCATTACAACAATTACGATACTGTATTATTAACTGTATAACTGTGAAATTGCTTATATATTAATTTCACTAACGTATTTAATATTTTTTAGTAATTTAAACGTTTTCCCCTTTCACTGTGTTGGATCTATATTGTTAGAATATAGGACTGTTTAGTACTAGCATCACCAACTGTGACATTTTCATGTGTGTATCAATGAAGAGAATCTTTATTTTGTGAATTGCCATACGAGTTTCAATATTGTGTTGTAATGAATCACAGCTGTACCAAAATATCATAAACTCAATTCCCTTTACATAAATACATAAAATTATGAATACTGATAACGAGAACGTTTATATACATAATTTTTATACTATCAAAGAAATTATCAGTAGTATTCATGTTGGGAATTCAAGTGAATTTTCCGTGTTATACACTCCTGTCCCCATTTATCAAAACTGAGATAGAATGTGATAGCAGAGAGATCCTTTTTATTAAGATAAATAGTATGAAGAATCTTTGAGAAGTATGAATAGTGAAGGCGTTTAAATGTTGTGTGCAATGAATAATTTTAATACATCAATAAATTTAATCTAATTAAAGAGGATTCAATTGAATTTCTACTGTCGGCGCAAAAATTGTGTGCACCCGCGTTTGAAGGTTGTTTTCTAAGAAACTAAGAGGCCTAAGAGAAGTCTATTCACACTTTTGTTTTTCTCGTTTCATTGTTCTTTATGTAATATGTATTTTAAATTATATTACAAGTTTTAATTATTTTATCCTATTTGTAACTAAAAAAGTACCGGAATTTTAAATATTTTTCACTGTACATCAACTTTACACCGTTATTCCTCAAAATATCGTTCATGTATTTATACGAAATTTTATAATTTTAACTTTTTTACAAAAAAAGTTGTATAAAAAACCTGAAACGTTGTTTTCTTGGTTTCTAGAGGTTTTAAAATTGATTACTTATTCTTGTTGTAATGCTTATGACATGTATAGTTAGGATACATCAATTTAATATGTTTAAATAAATGCAGTGATTTTATATTGATTTAAATCAATTAAAATTGATCAATTTATAGTTATTTTTAACTGATTTAAATAAATATAAAATCATTGCATATACTTACACATATAAAAGTAATTTATCTTAACTATACATGTCATAAGGATTATAACAAGACCAAGCAATCAATATTAAAACCTCTAGAAGCCAAGAAAACAACGTGTAAGGGAATAGATAACAATTTTTTGTTGAAAAGTAAAAATTCTAGAAATTATGAAACTTATATAAAACATTCATATCAACCAGTTATTAAAATATAAATACAATACATAAACGGTTCTTTTAGGAATAACGGTGTAAAGTTGATGTACAGTGAAAACTAGTTGATATTCCGGTAGCCTTTAGTTCCAAATATGATAAAAGTAATTAAAACATGTATTACAATTTAACATCTATATGATATAACGTAAAATAAACAACGAAACCAATGGTGTGAATAGATTTGTATATGAATCTTAGTTCTTTGGGAAACAGCCTTCAAACTCGGGTGCACACAATGTCTGCTCTGACGGTAAGCAACAACGTAACTATTGTATCCCTTGTATGGCCATACTACCATTACTCTTATACTATGAGTCAACCGAAGTCATTATTGTTTTGTATAGTAGAAGATAGTTAAAAACACCCGAAAACATAATATTTACTATCGTATCTAATAGTTAGTATTATCTCTATTTCACTTGATTCGTTAAGTTGTAAATGTAAATAACTCGACCATCAGTTGTCTTAACTATAATTACCTGTTTGGCCCATATTACAGTGTCCTGATTTGGCCGTATATCTAATGTAAATGTACAAATCAGTTATAATAAAAAACTATATTACAGTATATTGTTTAAAACTTTAACAGTGTGACATTTCAATTGCTTGTCTTTTATTTCGAATCAGTGTTTCTTGGTTTTACACATATTTATATTTTTTATATATATTATCTTGTATAAAATGTATCTTGACTACTTTATTAACTTTTCCCACCTAAAAGTATTACAAATGATTTTTATTTTTAATTAAGTTTGTATTTACCAGTAAATTTAAACACATTTAAACATCTACTGAGTAGGTTTGCTATCCTTCAGTTGTCGTATAATATAGGTTTCTGTTTTCTTTAATTTTACTTATACATATACTTAAATTGTTGCCAATTTAAGAAGTACAATCAAATAAATTAGATAATCAAATAAATCTTTATAGGTGCAAATCTATAAACGTAACGAACGAACCTAGTGAAATAGAGCTATAGTAATTAATATTGGTTACGATGATAAATATTTATTTATTTGGTAAGGAAATACAAGTATTAAGAGAGAAGTACATTATCATACAAGTAGCACTTCTAAAATATGCGGTCGACTTGGTCCAACAAAACCCCTATCAGAGCGTAAACGAAGGGCAGATGACGAGGCCCAAATATTAAACAATGGTGCAACCTCGGGTTCGTGACCCTAATTAGGTTCACCCACAATATGTGCACAGATCCTTTAATTAACTAAACATTTATGAAATATCGCATTTAAAAATTCTACCAGTATACTTAAAACGTAAAGATAAAGTAAGAAATGTGTAAAACATTTGGAAATAATACAAACTATCATAAAATGTTGATTCAAAAACGCTTAAAATCACGTAATATAAATATGCAAACCTGGTTGTTGGCTTATATATATATATATATATATATATATATATATATATATATATATATACTGTATATTATAACTTTACAAACACAAATTATATATCCTTTACTAGGCACTATTCTCAATTTTTGTTTACGTTTTATATTTTAGTAGCATATATTTTACAAATAAAGGTCCCGTAAGTCCAATAGAAACACATCCACAGTGGTTAAAAGTTAAAATGTGTCTTAATATAGCACGTTAAATTAGAGCTGAGAACACTCAATTACTCTAAACCTGAGAACTCTCGTCTTAAAGAATGATTCCAAAACCACTATTAGTAACTGCACAGGCGGGCATGCATGTACGGTCGGGATCTCTCACCGGTCACCCATCCAAGGAATAGCCACGTACCATTATCAAGAACGGATAGCTCCCCGATAACATCGGATAATTCCATCCACTGGCGAAATTATAATTAAGAGTATACTGAATATCTGCTAAAGATAGATAAAGCACAGATTGTAACTAAATAACGCGTCACAGTTATTCAGATCATATTCTGTAACTTACAAATAACAAACACATTATACTTTTCATATCCAAGACTAAGCAATCAGTTAAAGCCACCCATTATAGTTTTGTATTTATTATTTAATTTTCAACATAATAATATAACAATACTTTTATGTTTCAAACTATGTTTTAATGTAGTATATAATTTTATCGCTTAATGTCACTGAAATTACTTAATATATAATACAACTAATGTTTACTTTGCTTGCGGTGTTAAGCTTACGCCAATCATTTATTCATGAGCATAATAAAAGCCCGCTTAGACTAGTTAGAGCAGGGTAGAATGGTCATTTGGAATAAGAATTAAGTACATCATAAAATTTTATATTGATTACAAATACAATACAGGCTATGGATTTTTATTTTTTATAACTAATTAAAATTGCCCATTAACTGAAATAGTTTATGTGTTATTGAAAATAAAACTAGTTAATTAGAACAATCACAGAATGGAGTTTTATTTTAATTTATGTAATACAACATTAATATAATATTCTATAAAGTAATAATAGTGTAATAATCACTAATAAATGATTATAGTACTAAAAATGAAACCATGATTTAACGTATGGTCAATATTTAATAATAGACCTCCAAACATAAGTCCTACATGTTCCGACCAAATATAATGATGTCCATTTTTGACAGATATTAATTACTGAATTTACCCTAAAACAGACCACCGTTCAGCATGGAGTGTTATTCTTATCACATTTCTCTAAGAATTGTGTTTAGAATACTTTTAAACTTATTAGGGCAGAAAGTAATAGTTAAGATAAATTACAATTTAATTTAACCAAAACACTATATTATCTATAAATAAATGTAATATTCAGCCAACTAATTTTTATAATTAATTGGTTAGTGGTTTATAATTAACAATCACTTATGAACTAGGCTTGCAAAAAAATTCCACAAGTAATTAAAAAAAAAAAAACTCTAAGCCAATATCAATAACAGAAGGTAGAATTTAATTTTTATTTTCGGAGTACATTAAGATATTATTATAACACTACAATTGATTTCATATAAGTACAAATAGGTAAATATACTTTTATGTACTGAAAATATAGGGCCTAAATTTTTTCATTTTTTTTTTTTTTCATAAATTTTTTCATCTCTAAGACGCCGATCCTAGAGATATGGGCGAATATGAGGAGTGAATGAGTGTGAAGAGTGTAGATGAATGAGTGTAGTCATTGTTACTATCTGAGTTTGACTTAGCTCAGAAAGGACTATTTATTAATAGCCCAATAGCCAGGGCAACTATGGGACCTACAGCTTTACGTGGAATCCGAACCACGTAGTGTTGGTCTGGTTTTCAGCTAACTGACAAGTCTGACACTCAGTTCTCTCCCCTACACAACATCCGAACCTTGACTACCATTCAACACGGACACTCCAGACTTCTCAATGGCAACCATTGAGCTGACGCCATGTCGGTATTTAGAGAACCGAGCATGGAACCTATCGCCTACAATCTCCCAAACACATTGTATCTATGATAATCATATTGACCCTGGATTGAAAATAATATATAATTGAGAAAAAATATATACCTTGTTCAATCACTTTATTTCATATACACGACATGTTTCGATCCTTAGATCATCTTCAGGTGTAAAATGTAACAAATCTTGAAGGTAATAATAAAAATTTAAATTAATTAAAACTTAATAAACTGAAAATACATAAAAACTGTTTTGGTTAGTCTAGTTGTTATTATAACAGATGGTGTAATATTAAATGTAAATATTGTAGTTTTTTTGTAATTTAATGGTGTCTAGATATCTTCTTGTTGTATTTATTAGTTATGTACATTTTCTTTGTTTTTGTATATATGTATCAAATATAATATTAGATTGGAAAGATATTTGGTCATTGAGTAAATTATTTGGATCAGTCTTTTTTGCTTTGTAGATGGCTAATTCTTCCTTGACATCGAGTTTAAGGCTTTTTGGTAAGATTTGAATAATGTCCATATTATTTTCAATAGATGTATAACTATGAGATTCGGATATTAAGTGTTCAGCGTAAGTGGATTGTTGTTGTTGGGAATTTTTTTAGTATATGTTCTTTAAATCTTTGTTTGAAAGATCTCCCAGTTTGGCCAATATAAAATTTGGAACATTCATTACATTTGATACTGTAAATACCAGATTTGTCATAATTATTTGAGGTGGTTGGATTGTTTTGTTGGATTCAAACACACACTTCTCACGTGTTTAACACCAGGACAGTTAATAAAACTAATATAGAATTTTCTCAACATGAAATGAACCTTCTAAACAAAGGATTAAAATACAATCTACCCCACCGTGATTGTACTCCAATTCTAATAGATGCAGAAATGGCAGTAAGATGCTTGCCAAAAGATCAACAAAATGAAGCACGGTTTTTAGTTCATGATAAAATTAAAAATCACCTAGACTCAAAGAGTCATAACAAAAAGCCAATAAATGAAATAAAAATCGCCAATCAAATAAAGAAAAATTTGAAAGACAACAACTCTATACTTTTAAAAGCTGACAAGGGCAACACCACAATTATTATGGACAAAGAAATATACAATAACAAAATCCTAGACTTTTTTGAGAAAAACAACATTTTAGAGATTCCAAACGACCCCACAGACAAAAATAACAAAGCAATTAGAAAAGCCATCAACAAATCAGTTCTTTTAAGTAAAGAACAAAAAATGCTAACCAAGACAATAAAACCTATAGCCCCAAAACTAAGAGAACTCCCAAAGCTCCATAAAGAAACTGAGCCAATCAGGCCCCTCGTAAACTTTATCAACGCACCATCTTACAATTTATCCACAGTGCTACACACTATCCTTTCTAATGAAATTTTATTAGAAAACAACAAAAGTTTAAAGAATACAACAGACCTTCTGAATAAAATTAAAGATATGAATATCCACAGCACACATACAATGGTCTCATTCGACATACAGAATCTATATACAAACATACCTATTGAAGAGACAATCACCATAATCACCGAAAATTTTAAACATCAAAAGAAATTAGATATCAAAGATATTAATGAAATTACAGATCTTCTAAAACTTGTCTTAAAACAAAACTACTTTGAATTCGAAGGAAAATTTTACACTCAAAAAGATGGATTAGCCATGGGCAACCCACTCTCAGGACTCATCACTGACATCTTCCTCAACCACATCGAAAAGAATATATTGAATACAAACAACCGAACACTTACAAAAGTTAAAACATACCATAGATATGTAGATGACATTTTTGCAATTATAGAAGGGAATAAGGAACAAGCACAACTTGTATTAACTCAGCTTAATAATCTGCATAAAAATCTCAAATTTACACTTGAAACCGAAGAAAATAAAACCATCAATTTCCTAGACGTTACTATCAAGAAACCAAACAACCATTAGAATTTGAGGTATATCGAAAACCAACAGCAACAGATCACACAATTCATAAATCATCCAATCATCTATGGTGCAATAAAAATCTCAAATTTACACTTGAAACCGAAGAAAATAAAACCATCAATTTCCTAGACGTTACTATCAAGAAATCAAACAACCATTTAGAATTTGAAGTATATCGAAAACCAACAGCAACAGATCACACAATTCATAAATCATCCAATCATCCATGGCCCCATAAGATTGCGGCATACAATTCCATGGTTCATAGATTACTGACATATCCTTTAAATCAAGAAGCATACAAAAAAGAATATTTTACAATAAAACATATAGCTAGAGCGAATGAATTCAAAACTCAAATGATAGACTCCATAATAAATAAACACAAACAAAACAAGAAGAAAGAAGGAGAAAAATCTGAAAAAAGATTTATAAAAATGCAATACTATGGGAAAATCAATAATAGCATTAATAGAATATTTAACAAAAACAATACTATTCTTGCACATACCGTCAACAATACTCTCCTAAAATTGTTACAAAACAATCCAACCACCTCAAATAATTATGACAAATCTGGTATTTACAGTATCAAATGTAATGAATGTCCCAAATTTTATATTGGCCAAACTGGGAGATCTTTCAAACAAAGATTTAAAGAACATATACCAAAAAAATTCCCAACACCAACAATCCACTTACGCTGAACACTTAATATCCGAATCTCATAGTTATACATCTATTGAAAATAATATGGACATTATTCAAATCTTACCAAAAAGCCTTAAACTCGATGTCAAGGAAGAATTAGCCATCTAAAAAGCAAAAAAGACTGATCCAAATAATTTACTCAATGACCAAATATCTTTCTAATCTAATATTATATTTGATACATATATACAAAAACAAAGAAAATGTACATAACTAATAAATACAACAAGAAGATATCTAGACACCATTAAATTACAAAAAAACTACAATATTTACATTTAATATTACACCATCTGTTATAATAACAACTAGACTAACCAAAACAGTTTTTATGTATTTTCAGTTTATTAAGTCTTAATTAATTTAAATTTTTATTATTACCTTCAAGATTTGTTACATTTTACACCTGAAGATGATCTAAGGATCGAAACATGTCGTGTATATGAAATAAAAGTGATTGAACAAGGTGTATATTTTTTCTCAATTATACATTGTATCTGATATACGCTTATTTAACCCTAGACGTTCAGATAATGCAGGTACGCTGTTTTAAAAATGTGGATTTATTATGTTTCACTTGTAATGAACTGTTCAATAATGTTAAACCATAAATATATCTCCCTCTGTGTACTTTCTGTACTGTAATTAATTAAAATAATTATTTAATATTAAAAGAAAAATCACAATTAAATGTAAAAGAAAGTTAATTTCACTTTAATAACTATGGATATTGTAATCTATATACATTACATAAATATATGTAGTCATTTAAGTTACACATGCTTTGTCGGTCCTTGGGGAAACCGGTGCTTCATCTTTGTTTGTTTATTTAATGAGGCAATGAATATTATAGCAGAGTACACGCTGTATTGTCACAGAGGGAGATATAATGTATGATTTAACATATACATTCGAGAACAGTTCATTACAAGTTACCTCGAAAAGTTTACTAATTTTAAGGTAGGTGCTGTTACTTATTTCTCTTATGTCTACACAAAAATGTAAAACACAGTATAAAGAGGCGCAGGGAATGTCCATTATTAATTGAATTTACAATGATTTCTGCCATTTTTTTACCGGCTCAAACTTTTTAAGTGCTCTTTGTGGTACATCTGTGGGTTCATCTGTGGGTTCATCTGTGCTAGTCAATCTCTTTACGCTTATGTACATCTTATCTTGTGCTTACGATTAACATTTTTTTCAAACCTCTTCTAGTTCATCCTCGACTGGATGTAAAGAGTTGCTAGCTACACTAAAAAGCTTTTTCTTAAGTAGGCCTTTACAAAGTTTAACTTCCCCTACTTTACTCAAGCAAATATTATTATACCGTCCAGAACAGAACCTACATTGTAACAATGTACAACTTTACGCCAGGGTCGTTTCTTTTTTTTTAAGAGTGAACCTTACTAGGTCGGATTTGTCGTTTTATGTTCTACAATTAAAGCCATTTAGTTTCATGTACTACTTGACCTATGCTCTCCTTCTTCAGTACCTAAGTACGCGTACGCGTAGGGGTGGGTGGGTAGGTCAGTACCTCTGCACGTGTAGGAGTGGGCAGGTGGCTCAATACTTCTGCACGTGTAGGGTTGGGCGGGTGGGTCAATACCTCTGCACGTGTAGGAGTGGGCGGGTGGCTCAGTACCTCTGCACGTGTAGGGTTGAGCGAGTGGGTCAATACCTCTGCACGTGTAGGAGTGGGCGGGTGGCTCAGTACCTCTGCACGTGTAGGGGAGGGAAGGTGGGTCAGTACCTCTACACGTCTAGGAGTGGGTGGGCGGCTCAGTACCTCTGCACGTGTAGGGTTGGGCGGGTGGGTCAATACCTCTGCACGTGTAGGAGTGGGCGGGTGGCTCAGTATCTCTGCACGTGTAGGGTTGAGCGAGTGGGTCAATACCTCTGCACGTGTAGGAGTGGGCGGGTGGCTCAGTACCACTGCATGTGTAAGGGTGGGTGGGTGGGTCAGTACCACTGTACGTGTAGGAGTGGGCGGGTGGGTCAGTACCTCTGCACGTGTAGGAGTGGGCGGGTGGCTCAGTACCTCTGTACGTGTAGGGTTGGGCGGGTGGGTCAATACCTCTGCACGTCTAGTAAAAATACCTTGAAAGGTGCAAAGTCCCTCTAACTACTTCTAATTAACACTGGTAAATTTCTCTTGGTGAAAACACTCAACCCCATTTTTTGTGGCAGGGGAGGGTTAAGGGTACGTGTAGGGGTGGGCGGGGGAGGGTCAAGATACCTGTATGTATAGTACAGACCATTTAATATATACGACATTTTAATCAATAATGCAGTCATACAACGAACGCCGTGCTTGTTTCCTGATGCAATTCGAGACCTGTACCCAGATTGCGTTCACGGTTTGTGTGCAGGCGCTCTACGTCAAATTGCCTTGCAGCAGACTGTGTTGCCAAGACAGTAATATTTTATTTCACAGTCACATCAGAAGTAATCTATTAACCTGATATCAAATTATGTAGTACTATGTTGATATCAGGTTATTTTTTCGCCTGGTAAAATAAAACTACTTATGTTTTTTTCTAATGTTTGAGGTGTGTTAACCTTCTAATTTTACTTGATAACAGTTCTGATCTCTCGTTGTATTTATTTGTTTTGTTTTTATTTTTTGTCTGTTCACTGATGATTTATTTATAAAATGTTGTATGTACAGGCAATTTTACGTCAGTTAATACAATTTCTTATGTGTACAAGTTTTTTTTTTTGTATATTTCTATATACCGACTCCGGAGGTTCCTTCAATGACAGAAAAATGGTAGTTACTACAAAAAGAGAATTTCATTAGCGCAGCAATAATGTATCAGATTTTTTATTTCATCTCTAATCGATCAGAAATCCTTAATCCGTCGTGGGACCGTTTAAACAAGCTGTAGGCTAATATTATAATGATATCCAAGAAATTAATGATATATTTCATTTCATCCAAATATTTATGAGTTGCAATGGTGATTATCATTTGAAATAAACAACTGTATAATTAAAAGACATTATTATTAATTGAATAAACTGCTAATCTGATATAAAATGTATCAAAGATTTCAATCGCAAAGTAATAACACTGCTCCTAAAAGCAAAGAACAAAATGGCTTATCATTAAGTTTCATAGTTATAAATAATTAATTTAAAATACTGGATGTTTTCAAAACCTATAAAATATGTTTGTTTTAACTCTACTAGTATATATATGAGAATTTTACCTTAAATTTTACGAATGTCCTAAACCAACATTATAGTAATAATCTTGAAGAAATATAAAGAATTTTAAATGGTATTCAAAACCTATACGTCTTTAGGTGTCTCTCCTGATTATGCTACCACATATATTGAACAAATTTATTCTGTTTAGCCTTTATCAGTGATCTGGTTAAATGCAAACCTAACATGATAATACGGTATTTCCCACTCTAATTTCTATTTTATGTATGTTATAGAAAGATTTTTTTCACTAGATGATGGAAAACGTTTCTTTAATAAGTAATTTTGATACACTTCCTTTCCTGTGTTGTTGGAATGCATAGTGCATTTTTTAATTCATTGTCTTTTTTACTTTGAGAATTATTTGTTACAAATAATTCTATCATCACCAAATCTACACACTATACGTCAATAAAGAATTTTAATTTTTCATCGTGATTTTTATTCTTCAACAATACCACCCTGTAGGCACAATTGTCGCAATAATTATTAATGCCAACTTACAAATGATGTGTCTCATAAAATATTTAAATGATCTGGCACTATTATTTAACTAGCAGTGGCATCAAGGTTTTATTTCATACATAACGCATCGTTCTAACAAAATAAAATTCAGTTAACAGCGATAACTTTATAGATATAAGCAAACGTAATAAATTCTTTGTCCGATCAGCAATATACTCTAAATAAATCCAAACTTTATTGTGTTTTGGGTGTTAAGATGGATTACGAGCTTCCTTTTGTGACGGAAGTTGCAGACTGGTCGTTTGTCAGAGGAACTAGATAAGTTCGGGAAGGAAGCTAAGCGATGTTGTAAAACTCCTGTTTTGGAGAGAGTTATAAAAACTTGTCTACAATACAGTATCACATTACTTTCGTTTTCACCTGCTGTAGGATATACTAATGATAATTTGACAGTTAATTTGTAGTTTTAACTTAAAATTAGTAGAATGTATAGATTAATGTTCACTAACGTACACAAATTACACAGTAACGTATGTACTAACAAATGTACAAATTTCTCTATCAATGTACTAATTAAAATATACTTTAGTCACAGTTAAATTTCTTTGAGAATTTTGTTATAACCAAGTCGTCATAAAAAGACAAGAGTTCACTATAATACGCTCGATATATATTTTTGAAAAACATAACTAACTTTTGAGAAAATGTTTAAAACTTGTTTTATTAGTATTTAAAACCAACTGCCACTTATGGGTAAGAAATCCTATTTTTAAATAATAAGAGTATGTACACAGATATATTTTTAAACATTTTTCTTTGTGCCATTTTATTTCCTTGAATATTTATCATCATTGGCCATGAAGCATTGAAATATAATTTTCAACTGTCATAAAATTTACAACAAACTCAACCACAAATTTAACTTGAAACTTTTAATTCAGTGGATATTGCGCAAGCGATAAGTGAATATTTCATCACTTGTTGGATGATGATATGCAATGTTTTTTTGGCAAAGATTCTTTATTTTAAATATTAAATTTATAAATAAAACTAGTGTGTTAATTGTTGGAATCTAACCAAATAACCAACCAAATAATATAAATTAATAACAAATACTATTTAGTACCACAAATGTATAGCTTATACACTTCTAAAATTCTCATATACACAAAACACCAAGTACTCTCAAAGTATTTACTAGGAAAAAAGGTAAAGAACTGCACGTGATTGAATTATAATGACAAATAACAATGTTGACTTTTAAAGTAATTAAGTCAAGATGGAAAATCTTCAGATAACATTTTGGAAAGAATCACTTTGTTATGAAGTTCGGTATACAACCAACTCATCCATCATTCTGACAGTTTGGTACAAGTTATGATGTCCCTCAAGACTGATCGATCATCCCAACCATCACACGCTGACCTAAAATCATCCTACTTAGAAACACTTCCACTCGTTGTGGTATCTGCTTTCTTAATAGAGCATAATTCTGATAGTTTGCCGAAAAGTGACTACGAGAACTTTAATTTGGTTTCTTATGTTCACTCCTTAACTGGAAGTAAAGTACGAGTATATAAAAGTTACACGTTTAAAAATAGCAGGATTTGAAAATGTTTTTTAAAATCTTCAAACAAGTAAAATAGAATGTATAATTTTTGTTAATTGTTTTAAAATGTTTTTTACACAACGGTATGATAAAAAAGATTTTAGCTCCCATTTATTTTATTTTGATTCTAGGTGCAGGGAATGTTCCTGAATTATTTTTAATTAATGAACGATTTGAACTTATCTTTAATGGATTAACTATTTCTCAACAATTTAATGTAATGTATTTATTTATGATGGTAAAACTATGTTTATTTTGTCACTAAAGGAAGACTGTATATATTAAATAATTTTAGTAAGCTTTTTTACGTACATATTCTTCATATTTAAAAAAAAAAACATACTTAAAATTGGTCTAAAAAACATGGAAGGTATTCAACTATTGATCTTTTTCATAAAATTGGCATCTTTACAACCCGTTCTGTACATAAAATATCTTTTGTTGTACATTTTTAAGCGTTTAGATTCTCTATTTTCATCTGTTACACACTCATATAACACAAGATTTTCAGAAAATATTGGCATATTACCGTTACGTCTAGTCAAATCAATTAAACTTACTAATTCCTTGTCGATGTATTACAATTAAAAAAAAAAAAAAAAAAAAAAACAGTCAGTGATTTTTTAACACAGTTCAGAATTGAGAAGGACGAGACAATAATCAGATCCTTTACCTGAACCAATGTGAACTGTGAACACCACCTCCATTTCCCTCTCGCTATCCACCCAAACTTAGATGCACAGTATTCTTCAGCTCTTCTGTTTGTTTAGCAAGTTGTTTAATTGTGTACTTTTATTTAAATTAATCTATGATATATATTTTTAATACTTTTTCCATTTCAAACAAACTTTGAAACCTTGTAATCTTTCCCTCTAATTTCATGAATTGCCAATGAAACTTTTAAACATTATTGAGAATATTACTATTTTTTATAAACAACGTAAATATACCAAGTTACATACTAAAACGCCATCGTGTAGCTTTTTAGCAACTCGGGACTGCGCACAGGTTTCCACCCATGCAGGCCTTTCCCAATAGCTAATATGTTAACTAGGAAATAAAAGTTGGATTAAGTTTCATTTATTTTATATTTCTACTTATGTTACCTATTTTTAATTTTGCAAATAAGTAATTATAACATAGTATGTATTTATTTATGTTCTATTTATGGGAAATAAATCATATTTTCAATTCATTTAATTTAAAAACGAAAGAACTCATCAAATAAAAATTAAAATTTTTTGAATATTTAAGAGCAACTACTTCATGTTAATGTTTATTTATTTACAAATTGCGTCCTTACTTACCCTAAAAGTAGGCGTTTTAACTTAGCTTCCATTGTTGTAAAAAGTAAATAAACTATGCATTAAATAGATCTATATAATATAATGCCATGTTGATTAAGTAGCCTAATAAAACGGATAGTTTAAAAAACAAGTCCGACACTGTTAAAAACAGCCAAATAAATGATATTCATTTTGTTTTATTAGCCTCCAGAACTGTTATATTATAGAAATAATATAGGTTAAGTTACCTTTTTTTTTTTCCGTCAACAGTTCTTCTTTCATAAATGTGCTATGTACATTTCAAAGCGTAGAGCTTCATCATCAGGCTTTCCAAAAACGTCACATTTACATACTAAACATTAAAAACATTTAAAATATAAACTAAAACACTCAAACATATTAACACAGTACATTTGCCGGCCGGCGATAGACACCAACTGATGACCAATGAGCAGGTGGTGACCTGCTCATTGGTCATCAGTTGGTGTCTATCGCCGGCCGGCAAATGTACTGTGTTAATATGTTTGAGTGTTTTAGTTTATATTTTAAATGTTTTTAATGTTTAGTATGTAAATGTGACGTTTTTGGAAAGCCTGATGATGAAGCTCTACGCTTTGAAATGTACATAGCACATTTATGAAAGAAGAACTGTTGACGGAAAAAAAGGTAACTTAACCTATATTATTTCTACAAATAAATGACTTTATTCCATTTAGCCACATGCCTTATTGTTCAATTGTATTTTTAGATAGTCCCAGACTGCGTATCTTCTGTTAAGGGTTACTGAAAAATATTAACTTAATTTATTGATCGAGGATATTCATAGAATTTGTTTTTTAGATTCTTTATGTTTTCTGCTGACCAAGTATTCTTAGCCTTGATGTGAACGCCTTTTAAAGTAAAAAACTCGTCGAATTAGATGATTTACATTCCCCCAACACTTTATCTTTCATGTGCGGTACAGGTATATGTCACGCACTCTGGTTTAGTGTCCTTTCCTGTCTCCTGATTACCTTCAACCCTCATGCAAATTAACGTTCCCTTGTATGCAGCCACTTTATAAAGTCAGGTTACCTATTCCTTCAAAGAGGACTCTCTGAGATCCACCGGACTCATCAGTTTAAGTATGGTGTGGACATGTTCAGTAACTATGTAGAATGCTTGGTAGCTCTGGACATCGACCCTCACCTTCAGCCACCTCAGCTCCCAGCTGTCAGATCAACAGTATATATCCTTTTTTATCTTGTGGTCTAGCGTACCACTGACTGCTTATGAATGCCGAAGTTATGTTTTACTCATTGCGTGGATAATTTAAATGGGATATGATATTGAATTTTTGTTTATTATTTTAGTAGTAACTTACATTATTCTCTTGTGTTTACAAAACAGTCAATTAATCAAATAAAATATTTGTTTTTTTTAATGTACACATATTTTTATGGTGGACATTCGACTACGTTTCTGATAACTGTATTAACTGTTATCATTTTTAAAGAAATAAATACATGTTTATATTGATATTAAATTGATCATTACATACTTATATACATTTATATTGATATATTGATCGATCGTTGATATATATTTTTTTAGGTGGAATATAATGAATGTTCCTTTCTCTAAACTTTCAAAAATTCTATGAACTATTTAAACCATCGCTATTTTCAAAAGTTATAGTTTTTTAAGCTTAAAAACTTGCGTTTAGTATATTTTGTCTGGTAATATATTTTAACATTTGTTACTATCAACCATAATATATTAATAAACACATACTCAATGGACTTAATAAGCAAACAAACCTTACTCAATAACAAATATTCACGATTTATATTATTTGTCATCATTTTTAAAATGGTTCCCGTCATCTGTGTGTCAGTAGAATAACTAAAATACATGTGTGCCCTTAAGAATACATGAACATGGTACATGGAATACCTGTGGGTTAAAAGTACATAAACTTGATTTTTTTACCCTCTTGTATGAAGTAAATATACGTGTTCAACTTATAATATCGTACAGCGTTGTCAATCTATTGGTTCAAATATGATAAAAGGGAATGAAGTAAGAAATATGAATTAGATATAAGAGGCAAAATAACTTACTTCCCACCAGTATATCAATAACATCTAGCTATAAAGTATACAATTAAATTCCTATTAAATCACAATGTACTAAATGGTTGGGTACAAATAATAATAAATATGAGTTAGATATAAGAGGCAAAATAACTTACTTCCCACCAGTATATCAATAACATCTAGCTATAAAGTATACAATTAAATTCCTATTAAATCACAATGTACTAAATGGTTGGGTACAAATAATAATAAATATGAGTTAGATATAAGAGGCAAAATAACTTACTTCCCACCAGTATATCAATAACATCTAGCTATAAAGTATACAATTAAATTCCTATTAAATCACAATGTACTAAATGGTTGGGTACAAATAATAATAAATATGAGTTAGATATAAGAGGCAAATAAACTTACTTCCCACCAGTATATAAATAACATCTAACTATAAAGTATACAATTAAATTCCTATTAAATCACAATGTACTAAATGGTTGGGTACAAATAATAGTAAATAAACCCAGCTACTTCGGGAAAAAATGCTGAGGAGATTGTAGGTGATAGGTTCTATACCTCTTAATACTGATACGGCGTCCGCTCAATGGTTGCCATCGACTTAGACACTACTAGAGAAATATGAGATATACATGTTGGATGGTAGTAGAGGTCGGATGGTGTATAGAGAAGAAAACTGAGTGTCAGGCTTGTCAGTTAGCTGAAAATCAGACCAACACTACGTGGTTCGGATTCCACGTAAAGTTTAAGGTGCCTTAGTTGCCTTAACTATTTGGCTATTAATGATTAGCTCTTTTTGGGGAACATTCGACCTTAGTTAGTAACAATGACTACACTAGTTCATATTCACCTAAATATTGACGATCGGCGTCTTTATAATTAATACAATATATACTCATCTATGTGGTCGTTGAAGGCCTAACTACAAATAAATTATGAGACATCAATACATAAAGTAAAAATTTCATAAGTAGGACTTTTATTCATAGTCATTTTACAGAATAATTTTAGATGACCAAACATAGTAAAATAATGTTTATAAATTTACAAAATATGTTGTATCGTATCGTTTTTTTAGCCATTTTCCAACTATTAACATTAAATATTATAAAAGTGAAGATTTATGCTGAAAATAAGAGTATATATGTAATAAATAAGTAAGGACACGTGTTTTTTTTAGGTCTAGGACATCGACATATTTAGATAAATGCACTCATTTACGTGGAAACGTACGGTCTTCTCTCGTGTACAGCCACGTGCACAACCAATAATGGCCGTGTTTCACAAGTAATGGGGTTTTAACGCTTCACTAGGACGGCTGAAAAGCTCTCCGATGGTACTGATAACGATGTTTTACACTTTCATTATTGGTTGGTTTTAAAGTGTAAATACTGAAAAAGTACCGATTGTTAGTTAAAATTAACCTGTCTTATCATTAAAAATACGTACTTGTTTGTTAATGTTTACGTATTTAAAAATTAAATTTAGTTTACCATTTCCAAATAGTATTTCTTAACTTTTTTATAATCGTTGATTTTTTTAAAGTTCTAATTACACATTGATTGGCATATATTTAGTACCAATAAAAATTTAGTTTAGTAATTAAAAATGTGTAATTAATTATATGCAATAGTATTTACGGTAAAACTAATTTCAAATTAAAATGGTAGCATTTTATTAGTATAATAATAAATCCTTTTGACAAATTTTATAAAATGTTCAATAGTTTTGTGTTGTATCATTAAGATACATTTCATATACACTCTTTCATTTCATATACATTCTTTCTTTCTTTCTTTCATTACATTCATACATTTCATATCATAAACACTCTTAATGGAAGGTAAACCAAAATCTAAAACCATGTACAATTAAAACCAGCATTTGGATCAACAAATTCAACCAAACAAGGTGTTATTAGTATTTTTATTTGCAAATAGTATAAAAAATCCAGCGTTTGAACTTCATGGCTATAGAAGATACACGACATATAAAATACAACCTTTTTTACACGTATCTACAGTCATAATTTTTTTCATTCCATTTTTTCTTCAGAAAACTATTTATTTTATAACCGTACAAATTAATTATACCATCCGCACGTTTTGTTGTTTAACGTCGTCAGTTATCCCTTCATTGAGCCGTGTTGTCTTAATGCCGTGATTCCTATATACGCAACATGACAACAAGGAAGTGCAACACGTAATGTATACACACAATGTAATGGCGTTAATAGCTGCTATTTTTAACTAGAGATAAGTACCATTCAAACTTACATCAAGGCAACTTAAAGGTACCTAATTACATCCATACCACACATCATTAAGATTAGTAAATGTGTGTGCTTTAATCTTGTATTGAACGAGTATCGTGTGATAAATGTACAATTATTTAAAGAACTCAAAGTATTCAGATTCTTTAATCAACAAAGTGTTTCCTAATTACATTATTAAAGTTTTAATTAGTGCATCTCAACTTAAAAGGCCAAAATATATGGAAATAATAAAAAATCAACAGTTAAGGATAACACTATCTACGATATACCTCTTATCTCCTGAATTATAAAAGGTATATCAAGCAAAGTCCTTTATTACAAGCAAAGTCAGAATCAAGAATCAATAATAACTGTATTATTAATCTTAATTTGTGGATCTACAGTGACATTGACCCACCTGCCTCCTATACACCTACAGCTTTATTGACATAATCGATACTGACCTGAACTTAAACAAATAAAACTTATCAAGTACGCGTGGTTGGCAAATGGAGGTTTTTTTTGTAATTATAGTGGAAATAGAAAACAGCATAAATAATTCAAAACGTTTTTTATATACTATCAACTTCCCCATCTAGGTTATTTAATACTGTACTGTATTTACAAATTTTATATTTTAGCACATGTTTTATATTTTTGTACAATTTGTTCATTATAATTTGAAGGTGCCGTAATTAGTGAAAGTGCATTAATTAAAAATAAAAATATATGGAATTATTAAAAATGTTTCATTAAATGGAGGTTATATAAAAAAAATTACTAACACCACAGAATCCTGTATACTGAAAAGTTACTCGCCTAATAGGTTTTTAATATTTCAGCTTTATATTATTCATATATCAAAATACCTCTAAATGCTCTTCTTCTTAACTTTTTACCATAAATAACTGCCACTTGTATTAGATGTAAGCGGTACATCCTAACACAGAAGAGAGTACAATTTTGTCTCTAGGTCCAGGGCTAGATATCACCAAAGTTTAAATAAAACTAAGCCGACGCCATAAAAACACGTCGCCGTGATCATGTTTACAAAACTATAGTAAATATTTTTGTATGTATTGTATACATTTATATAATACAATTTTAACTAAAGAGTACTTCCTTTCCTTCTATGTTACTTTAATTACAACTTATTACTTAATCAATTGTAGAGTACATAATTTGGATCTCAAAGAGCCATGTGAGAAAAAGTTAGTAATTTTTCCAGAAAATTACCAATATTGCATATCTTATTACAATTTTTGTATAAAACATCCATTTTACTTTCATCTATAACATTAATAAATAAATCATCTTTATATATGTTTAAACGAGTTCCAATAAAAAAATAATGCAATTGCTCTTGAATAAAAAATTGTATCTAGGATTATATTAACTAATTTAATTTAACTTAAAAAATACTAATGTTTAATTTACACATTACAACTTCAAATGTTCTTCATACAATTTATGTACATAATGATGAATTGTATTGATCTCTATAGACTTAAATGTACACCCTAACAAAATGAGTAAAAGAAATTGGAAATAGAATAGCAAATAGATTAATCACCATATATTTTCATAATTTTACACTATCTAAAACACTTTAGTTTTAAAACATTATTATATAGTCCTAACATGTACAAAATAATGTTGGGATAGATTCAATTATTTTAAAGAATTTTTCACATTTGGTAGTCTATTGAATTAAAACAAGAGGTAGTCTATTGATTATTTTCCCTCAAGCAGTTCAAACAATTAAAATGAAGCAACATTCGTGTCTAAACGTAATTCTTAAAGCATTGGGCAGTTAAGAATCTAGAATATATGCAAAAACTTACAACAAAAGCTAAATTTAAAATAAAACAAAAATTTTCCTAATAATTAAACATTTTCATGTAATGGAGGCATGGTATTGAAAGTACTACAAAATGAGTCCTTGTTTTTTAACAAATGCAGGAATAGTTATTATTAATTTGACAATACTGGCAGAAATACTTTCAATAATAGTTTTGGAGTCTTGCTTGCTTACTTCGTCACCATCACCAATGAATACAAATTAAATAAAAAAGTGAACCTTGTGGCAAAATTTAGCCCATTTCTATGCTAGGTGAGCAACACACTCTGGCCTCTTCCAATACAAAGTGTCTCCTTGACACTAACGCCTCGCACCGTTTACATTGGGTTTCGGTTGAATACCAATTTACCCGTAAGAGTGGGGGAGGGGTGGGTACTAAACATTATACTTGTCTTGTATGGGTGGGTAATATAGGTTAGGATGGATCTAACCTAACTTGACTTGACCTAACCAAACCTTATCTAACCTTTAAAAGCTAACATAACCCAACAGAACTAACACTAACCCAACGTAATCAAAACTAACATAACCAACCGTAACTTAACAAACTTGACCTGACCTGACCTAACCTAAGCATAGCTAACCTAACCCAAACGAACTAAAACTAACCTACCGTAACCAAACCATAGTTAACCTAACTTTACCTGACCTGACCTAACCTAAACCAAGGCTAACCTAACTCAACTTCCTTATTCAGTGTTTATTAATAATTTAAATGATTACACCTATCACTATAAAAACATCTACAAAGTTGTTATAATTTGTAATTGGCTACGTATATATATTTCCAGATCTAAAAGGGAAAATAGATAAGGCCTAATTTAATTATACTGTATTTGGTGACATGTTTTAAAGTGTACTAAGAAAAAATGCGTTTACTTGAACCCTCCGATAAAGAGGGCTCCTAACTAATTATATTTCCTTTGGAAAATATTCAATATGATAAAATTACTTGCTGAAACTAAAACTATTCGATAAAAGAACCATAAGAACAATTAAATAATTGGCATTTTAAAGTGTACTTCCTTTTTTCTATTTTTTATATATAAGTTATACTTGCAATTTAAGTTATAAACGTTTGATGAAAATATAATACATTCTTGTTCTAGAGTTCCTCATTTTCCTTTTTTCCATATACAATTCTTTCTGTAGAGTAAAATAGAACTTTAAATTTAATTCAAACTTCTATAAAAACTGTTTGCAAATATACTGACAATAATTAGTGAAAATTATGTTCACAAACGGACATTACAATGCATTAGTGAAGAAATACCTAAGTTTATGTTACATTTTCAAAAATAATGGACTCTATATGATAGCAGTTAAAATATTTACTAAATATGATCAAAAAGTGTTTGGGAAATATCAAGATTAAGAATGGCTCAATATTATTTATGTATTTATCTTTGGCTGTAAGTAAAACTGGGACGGGTTTCTGCTGAAGGGAGGAAAGTGCTCCCATATGACAGAAATATTACGTAATATATAACATTGACGGCGAAGTATGTCTTGACGTTTTATAAGAACCACATCTTACGGTGAGATATTTATATATTTATCTTTAGACGAAGGTAAAACTGGAACTGTTTTCTGATAAAGATAGGGACTGCTTCCATTTTACATAAATACTACGTTGTATGTAACATTTACGGTGAAGTGTGTCTTTTCGTTTTATAAGAACCTGCGTCTTACGGTGAGATATTTATATATCTCTCTTTGAACGAAGGTAAACTAGAACTGTTTTCTGATAAAGATAGGGACTGCTGCCATCTTACAGAAATATTACGTCGTATGTAACATTTACGGTGAAGTATGTCTTTTCGTTTTATAAGAACCTGCATCTTACGGTGAGATATTTATATATCTCTCTTTGAACGAAGGTAAACTAGAACTGTTTTCTGATAAAGATAGGGACTGCTTCCATTTTACAGAAATATTACGTCGTATGTAACATTTACGGTGAAGTATGTCTTTTCGTTTTATAAGAACCTGCATCTTACGGTGAGATATTTATATATCTCTCTTTGAACGAAGGTAAACTAGAACTGTTTTTTGATAAAGATAGGGATTGCTTTCATCTTACAGAACTATTACCTCCTATATAACATTGACGGTGAAGTATGTGTTGACGTTTTATAAGGACCCACATCTTACGGTTAGTTATTTATGTATTTCTCTTTGGATGTAGGTAAAACTGGAACTGTTTTCTGATAAAGATAGGGACTGCTTCCATCTTACAGAAATATTACGTCGTATATAACATTGACAGTGAACTATGTCTAACGTTTTATAAAGATATACGTTTTACGGTGTGATATTTATGTACTTCCCTTTGGATGTAAGCAAAACTGGAAATATATTCTGATAAAGGTAGGGACTGCTTCCATGCTACATAAATATTACGTCGTATATAACATTGACGATGAAGTATGTCTTGGCGTTTTATAAGTATCCGCATCTTATGGTGAGTTATTTATGTATTTCTCTTTGGATGTAAGCAAAACTGGAAATATATTCTGATAAAGATAGGGACTGCTTCCATCTTACAGAAATATTACGTCGTATATAACATTGACGATGAAGTATGTCTTGGCGTTTTATAAGAACCTGCGTCTTACGGTGAGATATTTATGAACTTCTTTCTCTTTGGATGTAGGTGAAACAGGGACTGTTTTCTGCTAAAGATAGGGATTGCTTCCATCTTACAGAAATATTACGTCGTATATAACATTGACGATGAAGTATGTCTTGGCGTTTTATAAGAACCTGCGTCTTACGGTGAGATATTTATGAACTTCTTTCTCTTTGGATGTAGGTGAAACAGGGACTGTTTTCTGCTAAAGATAGGGATTGCCTCCATCTTACCGAAATATTACGTTGTATATAACATTGACGGTGAAGTATGTCTTGGCGTTTTATAAGGACCCACATCTTACAGTGAGTTATTTATGTATTTCTCTTTGGATGTAGGTAAAACTGGAACGGTTTTCTGATAAAGATAGGGACTGCTTCCATTTTACAGAAATATTACGCCGTATCTAACATTGGCGGTGAAGTATGTCTTGACGTTTTATAAGGACCCACATCTTACGGTGAGATATTTATATATATCTCTTTGAACGAAGGTAAAACTGGAACTGTTTTCTGATAAATATAGGAATTGCTTCAATCTTACAGAAATATTATGTCGTATATAACATTGACAATAAAGTATGTCTTTTTGTTTTATAAAGACCTACGTCTTATAGTGTGATATTATATGTTATAATTATTCTTTTCTATTATATAATATCAAATTTGTAACATTTTCTTAGTGTTGTAGTTAAATATGTTTATGAACCTAATTATGGATTATATTTTTATCTTCAATCCTACAAATTCACTAAAACTTATAGATTGAGTAACAATTAAATGTTTTTATCGTACTTACAACATTATAGCATTGTAAATAAAAATTGCTTATTGCTTTTAGGGTACTTACGTTTGTTTGACAAGATTTCCTGATTAGAAAGCCTTTTATATATCCCAAGCCCTCTCATTATACCAACAGCTTAACATAACTTCTAGGGGTGACAAGTATTTAACACTATGTGATCACACCAGGATTTGAGGCCGGGAAAATACGATGGTTAGTTATAATTCAAAACATGATAAAATTTGAGTCGTGCTGAAAACAATGCCTTTCATACTCAAATTTTAAATTGACATTAACCTATAAAATACTCATTTCGAAGTAAGTATAGAACATTAGGCAACCATCTAACTTGGCTTGGACAGTAGAAAAATAACGAAACCTAGGTTTTTTTCTTATGACTACAGTGAACGCGTCAGTCACTGGTCACTGTTAGAAATATTTTACCAGTAATGTACCTTTATAAACGTGTAGTAGTAATTATTGCGTCTATCCTTGTGGATGTGAAGGACAGTAAGGAGGTGGATTGCCAAAGGAATGGGACCGTCCACACAAACTGAGAACTGGAGAACTAACCACATGACACCTCTGGTTTCTATAACTCGACACTCATTCAGCGCACTATTAGATGCTACATTTGTTTTTTTCTTCTCAGTGTTTGTATATAGAAGTAGTATAAATTAAAAATTAATTTGTAGTTGTATTTTGTATTCATTGTGGCCACCTAAACGATAATCTATTACTGTATTATTAGATATTTTTAGTTACATTTTATGAGGTCACGGGTAACAACTACAATTTTCTTATTACGAAACATGATTTTGTTTACAAACTAGTAATATCAAACGTATTTGATGAGAATATTTATATTCTCATCAAATATGTTTGATGAGAATAAAAATATTCTCATATATTGATATAATAAAATATATATTGATGGTGCTAAACCTAACATATGATCGTTGACTGTGTGACTAAACTCACACTCAGTCAGTAAATCCCATTTCTTAAGTGTTCAATGTTTAGCCTGAAGCTGTATTGGACACTTTAACAAAAAAAACCTGCTGCGTTTAGACAACTATACAGTATATTTGGCCTTTTTATGCATTAAAGGAAATGTATTTAAGAATTAAAATGCAATTTAATGTAATTGTTAATGTTAATACAAATTTATTTTTTGTAATCTTTTTAATACAATGTTAACTTATGTAATTTTTTTAACTAAATATAAATGTATTTTAAAACAATACAAAATATAAATGTATACAAAAGAAAAATATTAAATAAAACTAAAAATATATAACTAATACATAGAATATATTAAAAGTCATACATTCTATGATGTGTAATTATATTAATTAAAAACGAGTATTAATTTAATTTTTCTTTTATTGTTCTCCAATATTTATTGTATATTATTCTTCCCTCTGTCGTTATATACCGTCAAAGTAATGACTGAGAATAAAAATGTTTTGGAAATATAAATCAATCATCGTAAAATATGGCAGTATGTAGATAGAGGTGTACTGAAAATTCAAATGTGTTAGAAAATAATATTAAATTCTATAAATTAAAATTCAAGATATAAGCGATGTTATTCGTCCAAATATAAAATAATATCTATTTCTCATTATATATGATTGATTTAATCTAGTATAAAATGTGCTGCCGAGATATCAATATTTTTCTACGTGGACAATATAAATATTCCTGTATCAAGGGTCTCAATGTTAATTCATCTAACGTACGCTTCCTCAAATCATAATTAAAGGTTCAACTTCCTTGAAATTTTCTGTTTCGTTATTCTGTATTACATGTGTAAACGTCGTTTAAATGTTTAATATTGGTTTCCTCGGAACTTATTTGGTGACACAAAACAAAAACACAAAAACTTGCATTTGCCTTTAGAGATTACAGCGAAAAAAATTTCATTATTTTAAAAATAAATTAAATAATTATATTGACCTGTTATACTAAACCACCTTATTAAAACAAGGTTATGAAATGGTGGAACAATGACTCAAGAACAATATCATCTTGTTTTTGTATTGGTGCGCAATTTAGAGCAGTTATTACATAATTTAGGCTTATCTCATCCTATATAATAATTATTATCTTAGAGTTTGGAACTTATGGAATTTTAAATTTTTATGTGTACTTATGTTTATGTGTAATTGTAATGTTTATGAGTACTTATGTTTATGTGTTATTGGAATGCTGTCAAGTTCTTACTAACCGTATTGTAATGACAAACAAGGTTGTACAGTTCAGAACTTGTTTGTCAAGGGTAGATTTCCTCCGGTCTCTGTGATTAACTTTGGTTACAGTTGGATTACGTTTGTACAACTTCCTGATTAAGTCTCCATAACAGTTTACTACGAACTATAGTGGACTTTGAAACAAACCTATTCTGGCTGTTGTATATAAAATTAAGGATATAACAGCTACACTACCTTTAATAGGGCAAATGACTGTGTTCTTTATTTGAACCATAGAGAGCCTATTATATGAACTAAAAAATGAAATAATAATTTTTGTTGTAAATTTTATCACTTTCTTAAAAGTTTTACAATCTAAACTTAACTGTATTTTTTGGGTGTTATTAACCAAATTTAAGTTTTCCAAAAACTATAGATAGAGATCAAAAACTTTTAATTTACGATTGAACATTTTACCATATTTTAGAGTTAACTGTAATAACTTTTGGTAGTGTATTTATTAGTTTTCTGCAACCTGATCTAACGATTAGATGGCCTCATACTGGAACCTCCACCTACACTTTATTTAGACATATATTTCATTACCGGTATTCTTTTTATATCCTATATGTACAACTCTTTGCTACATAGATCAAATTTTTATATTTTAAAGTCCAAATTTCTCTTTGGAACCCGATCTTTTAAAATGTTATTAAAACTTTATATTATTTTTCATCTTAGAAACGTTTTATTATTATTACTATTCATGTATGGTAGTACATGATAATACTAAGAAGCTATGTATTATATTTAAACAATAATATGGCTGACAAATTAATAGTAAATTTTAGCCATAATGAATGAATTCTTCTTACATGCAAAGTTTTTTCATTTCTTCTCTGAGTTAACTTCCATTTCAACGCCTTGTTTCTCATAATGGTGCTAGACTCTAACGCTTTTTCGGACTAAACAAGGGGGAGGCTTATTCCAGAATGTTTCAAGGAAGGTAAAATTTTTTGTACGTAAAATTTGCCCTTATAGTGTAGGGGATTTTCTTTCCGGCAATATTTAAATGCAGTATATAAGACAACTAGGTTAAGATTGTCGGCATTTGGTTTACCAGTCTCATTTATGTTAAATTTGTTATTGTTCATGGACATACAGGTTACTACTATTCATACAGGATTTTTGCTTTTTTTATACAAGTGGTATGTTTATAAACACTAATGACACTGTTATAAAGTCCTGAACTGTTATAAAAAATAATATTTGGATATTAAATAAATAATTACACTTACTATCTTAAATTATTTGAAACAAGCAATAATGTTTTGAGAATATGAACATTGTGAGAGTGAGAACATAAAAATAAAAATGAAACATGATTTATGTCTTTTTGTGCTGGATCGTAAGGTGTTATCGGCGTTTCCAAATCCTTCGTAGTTGATGACATCTATAACCCCAATCAACTGAGAGTTTTGGTCCACTTGTCATAAGTTGACAGAACACCTCAGTGAATGGTCAAAAATACCGCAGTGAATGATCAAATACAATTCATCCAGAAAATACACTAATAATATTGATTTGATTTGTCTAATAAACATTGATTAATGTCTAATAAATCCTTGTAAGTAGAAATATTTTTTTATTTCTGAGTAATGAAGGAAAGTAAAAATTACATAACTGTTATAAACTAGTAAAATGACTTTCAAAATGCATTTAGGCAGAATTTCATGTCCTAACGTTGCATTTATGAGACTTCGGTAAAAGTCATATTACAATAATCAGTGAACATAAAATTAAGAATGGAGTGAATACTCCAACTTACACGTATTTGGAATAAATTGAAAAAGAATATATTTAATTCTTAGTACAAATGTGTACAACCTCAGCAACAGATTTCCTTGGCCACAGAGAAATTCTAATATGCACGTGAATGATAAATTCCCACAAAACTCTGTTATTCTCCTCTTTTATTCAATGAATACACTGCCAATATTACCACCACAATGGCCGGAATATCCGTTTATGCAGATGATATTGCTCTTGAAAGTCGACACGAGTACACATCAAAGACAGAAAGAACACTTACACTTGATCCAGCCACCACCCACAATAAGTGTTATTATTTTAGAACATGGTAGGTACTGCCCAATTCATCAAAGACAGAAGTAACCTGCTTACACCTAAGTGATAGAACAACCTAATATTTTTCGATTGTCTTTGGCTGAAAGATATTGAGCATCTACGGTATTAGGGGATCGGTTTAGATAGATCTCTCTGTTTCAAAAGTTGCTTATAGAAAACAGCTTCTAAAATGGAAACCAGAATTATTAACATTGAGCAGCAACTTGCTTGATCATAATGGGAGCCAACGCACACGTTCTGCGTACTACAACTTTGTCTCTTGTTTAGTCTACTGATGAATATTGTGCTCCCGTGTGACTTCCTATGAGAGTACAAATGTGCGAGAGATAGATGTACAACTAAACAGGGTGATGATGGCTGTCAGCGGTTCCCTCATTACAACCCCTCTACCATGGCTTCTAGTACTGTTCAACATAGCTCTTCTGGATATGAGCCACAAATATGCACTTCGCATAGTGTTCAAACAGATCCTAACCAAATCTGCATTTTTCCACTTTTCAAGATCGTTTATAACGTGCAGAGAAGCTTAAATATATAAAAACTAGCTTTTAAAAACTTCAACTAGCTTTTGCAGATAACCCAAGCCTATTTTCTGATCGTGTTAAATTGGACTTGGTCAACACAAGTATCTGATCTAATACCCTATGATCGTCATCGTTGCAATGAACTTTCCACTTAAGGAAGGGATTATGATGAGTTACTTTGATACTGGTGGGGGAAAATGCAACTACTAGAAATATAGGCCTAAGTGGAGAGTAACAAATGATCAGTCACATGGCTGTGGAGTCAAAATATAGGCCTAAGTGGAGAGTAACAAATGATCAGTCACATGGCTGTGGAGTCAAAATATAGGCCTAAGTGGAGAGTAACAAATGATCAGTCACATGGCTGTGGAGTCAAAATATAGGCCTAAGTGGAGAGTAACAAATGATCAGTCACATGGCTGTGGAGTCAAAATATAGGCCTAAGTGGAGAGTAACAAATGATCAGTCACATGGCTGTGGAGTCAAAATATAGGCCTAAGTGGAGAGTAACAAATGATCAGTCACATGGCTGTGGAGTCAAAATATAGGCCTAAGTGGAGAGTAACAAATGATCAGTCACATGGCTGTGGAGTCAAAATATAGGCCTAAGTGGAGAGTAACAAATGATCAGTCACATGGCTGTGGAGTCAAAATATAGGCCTAAGTGGAGAGTAACAAATGATCAGTCACATGGCTGTGGAGTCAAAATATAGGCCTAAGTGGAGAGTAACAAATGATCAGTCACATGGCTGTGGAGTCAAAATATAGGCCTAAGTGGAGAGTAACAAATGATCAGTCACATGGCTGTGGAGTCAAAATATAGGCCTAAGTGGAGAGTAACAAATGATCAGTCACATGGCTGTGGAGTCAAAATATAGGCCTAAGTGGAGAGTAACAAATGATTAGTCACATGGCTGTGGAGTCAAAATATAGGCCTAAGTGGAGAGTAACAAATGATCAGTCACATGGCTGTGGAGTCAAAATATAGGCCTAAGTGGAGAGTAACAAATGATCAGTCACATGGCTGTGGAGTCAAAATATAGGCCTAAGTGGAGAGTAACAAATGATCAGCCACATGGCTGTGGAGTCAAAATATAGGCCTAAGTGGAGAGTAACAAATGATCAGTCATATGGCTGTGGAGTCAAAATATAGGCCTAAGTGGAGAGTAACAAATGATCAGTCATATGGCTGTGGAGTCAAAATATAGGCCTAAGTGGAGAGTAACAAATGATCAGTCACATGGCTGTGGAGTCAAAATATAGGCCTAAGTGGAGAGTAACAAATGATCAGTCACATGGCTGTGGAGTCAAAATATAGGCCTAAGTGGAGAGTAACAAATGATCAGTCATAAGGCTGTGGAGTCAAAATATAGGCCTAAGTGGAGAGTAACAAATGATCAGTCATATGGCTGTGGAGTCAAAATATAGGCCTAAGTGGAGAGTAAAAAATGATCAGTCACATGGCTGTGGAGTCAAAATATAGGCCTAAGTGGAGAGTAACAAATGATCAGTCACATGGCTGTGGAGTCAAAATATAGGCCTAAGTGGAGAGTAACAAATGATCAGTCACATGGCTGTGGAGTCAAAATATACGCCTAAGTGGAGAGTAACAAATGATCAGTCACATGGCTGTGGAGTCAAAATATAGGCCTAATTGGAGAGTAACAAATGATCAGTCACATGGCTGTGGAGTCAAAATATAGGCCTAAGTGGAGAGTAACAAATGATCAGTCACATGGCTGTGGAGTCAAAATATAGGCCTAAGTAGAGAGTAACAAATGATCAGTCACATGGCTGTGGAGTCAAAATATAGGCCTAAGTGGAGAGTAACAAATGATCAGTCACATGGCTGTGGAGTCAAAATATAGGCCTAAGTGGAGAGTAACAAATGATTAGTCACATGGCTGTGGAGTCAAAATATAGGCCTAAGTGGAGAGTAACAAATGATTAGTCACATGGCTGTGGAGTCAAAATATAGGCCTAAGTGGAGAGTAACAAATGATCAGTCACATGGCTGTGGAGTCAAAATATAGGCCTAAGTGGAGAGTAACAAATGATCAGTCACATGGCTGTGGAGTCAAAATATAGGCCTAAGTGGAGAGTAACAAATGATCAGTCACATGGCTGTGGAGTCAAAATATAGGCCTAAGTGGAGAGTAACAAATGATCAGTCATATGGCTGTGGAGTCAAAATATAGGCCTAAGTGGAGAGTAACAAATGATTAGTCACATGGCTGTGGAGTCAAAATATAGACTTAAGTGGAGAGTAACAAATGATCAGTCACATGGCTGTGGAGTCAAAATATAGGCCTAAGTGGAGAGTAACAAATGATCAGTCACATGGCTGTGGAGTCAAAATATAGGCCTAAGTGGAGAGTAACAAATGATCAGTCACATGGCTGTGGAGTCAAAATATAGGCCTAAGTGGAGAGTAACAAATGATTAGTCACATGGCTGTGGAGTCAAAATATAGGCCTAAGTGGAGAGTAACAAATGATCAGTCACATGGCTGTGGAGTCAAAATATAGGCCTAAGTGGAGAGTAACAAATGATCAGTCATATGGCTGTGGAGTCAAAATATAGGCCTAAGTGGAGAGTAACAAATGATCAGTCACATGGCTGTGGAGTCAAAATATAGGCCTAAGTGGAGAGTAACAAATGATCAGTCACATGGCTGTGGAGTCAAAATATAGGCCTAAGTGGAGAGTAACAAATGATCAGTCACATGGCTGTGGAGTCAAAATATAGGCCTAAGTGGAGAGTAACAAATGATCAGTCACATGGCTGTGGAGTCAAAATATAGGCCTAAGTGGAGAGTAACAAATGATCAGTCACATGGCTGTGGAGTCAAAATATAGGCCTAAGTGGAGAGTAACAAATGATTAGTCACATGGCTGTGGAGTCAAAATATAGGCCTAAGTGGAGAGTAACAAATGATCAGTCACATGGCTGTGGAGTCAAAATATAGGCCTAAGTGGAGAGTAACAAATGATCAGTCACATGGCTGTGGAGTCAAAATATAGGCCTAAGTGGAGAGTAACAAATGATCAGTCATATGGCTGTGGAGTCAAAATATAGGCCTAAGTGGAGAGTAACAAATGATCAGTCACATGGCTGTGGAGTCAAAATATAGGCCTAAGTGGAGAGTAACAAATGATTAGTCACATGGCTGTGGAGTCAAAATATAGGCCTAAGTGGAGAGTAACAAATGATCAGTCACATGGCTGTGGAGTCAAAATATAGGCCTAAGTGGAGAGTAACAAATGATCAGTCACATGGCTGTGGAGTCAAAATATAGGCCTAAGTGGAGAGTAACAAATGATCAGTCACATGGCTGTGGAGTCAAAATATAGGCCTAAGTGGAGAGTAACAAATGATTAGTCACATGGCTGTGGAGTCAAAATATAGGCCTAAGTGGAGAGTAACAAATGATTAGTCACATGGCTGTGGAGTCAAAATATAGGCCTAAGTGGAGAGTAACAAATGATCAGTCACATGGCTGTGGAGTCAAAATATAGGCCTAAGTGGAGAGTAACAAATGATTAGTCACATGGCTGTGGAGTCAAAATATAGGCCTAAGTGGAGAGTAACAAATGATCAGTCACATGGCTGTGGAGTCAAAATATAGGCCTAAGTGGAGAGTAACAAATGATCAGTCACATGGCTGTGGAGTCAAAATATAGGCCTAAGTGGAGAGTAACAAATGATCAGTCACATGGCTGTGGAGTCAAAATTTTAAATGTGCATCACGTATTTAATAATTGCCCATTTCGTTCTTTTTAGGGGGGATTAGTGGGGCTTCATTAAATTGAAATGAAAATTTGATTTATTTCCCATAAATAGAACATAAATAAATACATACAATGTTATTGATATTTATATGCAAATAAAATATAGGGAAACATTATTAGAAATATAAAATAAATAAAAATTAAAACAACATATTTTCCTAGTTAACATATTAGCCATTGGGAAAAGGTCTGCATGGGCGGAAGCCTGTGCGCAGACCCGAGTTGCTAAAAAAGCTGCACGATGGCGTTTTAGTATGTAATTTAGTATATTTACATTATTTTTTTTTTTTTTTTTAAGAAAATAATAAAAAAATAGTAATATTGTTAATAAAAATTAAATAGTTTAATTCGCAATTAATGAAAGTTGAGGGAAAGAATATAACGTTTCAAAGTTAGTTATGGAACCTAACAAAGTTAAAAATGGAAAAAGTATTAAAAATATATGTCATAGAATAATTTAAATTAGTAATACGATGCAAAACAAACAGAAGAGCTGAAGAATACTGTGCATCCGAAAGAGCAAGGGTAACGAGAGGGGAGTGGAGGTGGTGTTCAAAGTTCACATTGGTTCAGGTCCGTCTACTGTAATTGGATCTGACTATTGTCTCGGCCTCCTCAATTCTTAGCAGTGATAAGAAATCGTTGACTCTTTTTTTTAAGATGTTAAGAGATAGACAACTAAATATATTTAATTCACCGAAGTGGTGACAAATATTACTATACAAATCATGCGCAACATAAAAGGAATTAGTAAGTTCAATTGATTTGACTAGACGTAAAGGTATTATGCCAATATTTTCTGAAAATCTCGTGTTATATGAGTGTGTAGCAGGTGAAAACAGAGAATCAAAACGCTTAAAAATGTGCAATAAAAGAAACTTTATGTACAGCTGACGGATTGTGAAGATGCCACTTTCATGAAAAAGATCAATAGTTGAATACCTTCGATGTTTTTTAGACCAATTTTAAGTATGGTTTTTTGTAATATATATATATATATATATATATAATGGCTGAAGAGTTGATTGCAATGCTCCCCCCCAAGCAATAATTCCAAATGATAATAATGACTGAATATAAGCATAATAAGCTAATTTGACATGTTTTTCGTCCAGTATTCCACTAAGCTGACTGAATGCAAAGATATATATATTTCCTAATTTAATTCTTTAAAAAATCGATTTGTTCTGACCATTTTAATCTATAGTCAAAAGTGACGCCTAAATATTTATAAGATGAAACTTTATCTATAAATTCACAAGAGCAATTATTGTTAAGATGATCACCACAAGTGTGGATTTTTAAATATTGCAAATGATAGTCAGTAATATGTGATAAGGAAATTGGCATGAATTTTGTTTTTGCAACGTTTAATGAAAGGGTATTCTGGTCTAGCCACTTTTTGAGCAGCATGAGATCAAATAATGCTTTTAATCTCGTTTCTTCCCAAGATGCACCCTTCAATAAAATTAATGTGTCGTTAGATAAGCAGTTGTTGAACGGTTACGAAACCTGGATATAGATCTGTGATGGGAGATAGATATTTAAACAATAAGACACAAGTATGTTGTACTTAATACTTTATTTATAAATATAACTTTTTATGTATAATCCCTTCTTTGAACTTTGTAGCTTGCTTTAAAAGTCATACAATATATATGACAAACATATTAAAGTTAAAAAGTTAAAGTTTGTCTTATTTTACCAGGCGAAGTTAGGGCTAAGGAGCCCTCTCTAACACTTAACCTGGGGTCTAACACTTAACCTGGGGTTATTTTCATAACCTGGGGCATATTCAGGTCATAGACATAATTCTTAATCAGCTATAAATGAATCAAGCTCATATGCGTCTGGAGTTTAATACTATATTAAAGTAATAAATTCAAAACGTCCATATAAACAAACTCCACTGATAATGCACTCAAAATTCGCTACTATTGCTAAACATTTTTTTTATAATTATTCTTCCGTTTAGTTATAAATTTAAAATTAAATGTTTGTAAAAACTCTTTAAATGGGGCTTTAATTCACAGATAAAGTATTCATTATTTGATTATTTTCTACATTTATTACATTTTTGAAGTGAAGTATTTTTATTAATAATACAATGCAATAAATCAGTTTCATCAACTGTTTTTAACGTATGAAAAGTTTTAAAGTTTACGGAGGATGAGGCCTCAATAAGCGATACGTAATTGTTAAATTTGCTTATTTAAATGTCAATTATATTACTCGTAATTTGACAAATAAGTAATTTCCAAAAAGGCCTATTATTTTTATTCAAGGTAATGCCAAACAAAGTATTGATGAAGGTGTATAGCCTCCAATATTCAAAATACAATATATGAATTTGGATCTTATAAAACAGTAATATGATACAAAATATGCCACATAGTACCTCGTTTACCTATTAAAATCGAGGTAATCTATGTGACCCACCTGCCCATACACGTACAGTGATATTGACCCACTCACCCACCCATATCACTATTTTACGTGATACATATAAATACCATTGTACGTGTACGGGTGGGCGTGTTGGTCAATATCACTGTACGTGTATTTTCAATACCATTGTACGTATATATACAGCTAAATATATACTGTATGTCATTAATTTGTTAGAAAAAACAACTTATTAATCTATTAGAAAATATTTGTCCATTACATCAAATGATATTTTAGTTAATATTATTTAATGTAAGATGTAAACTATTTTGACATTCATTCTGAAAGTATTTTTTGGGACTTTTAAGAATGTTATGCATGATCACCCCTTCAAAATCTGTCTTAATTTTAATCATATTTCATCTAATTTAGTATGCTACTTTTTGGTTGTGTATAAGAAATTAATCCAGAGAAATTGTTTCAGATATTAAGATATTTTAGTGCTACATAACCTAAAATCTCACAGTATATATTATGTTATTTTAGATCTAATATAATACACAGGCGTATAGCTGTGCTAGTGAATTTTGTTTGTTTAAAGTTGTACTAACCATGTTCGGAGACTGGCCCATCAAGTACAAATTTATAGTCAAGTACAAATGCTAAATAGTGATTTCTGAGTAAATTATAGTGTTTACTATAAATATAAATAAAATTAGGTCCTTATAGCTTACTTAAATTTTATAATATATTACTTTCAGTAAATTAACTTGCATAATAAAATATAATTTACTTAAATAAAACTGGCAGACTATAGTGCTTAAATAAAATAGGTACATACTTAAACTAATACACTGTCGGCACTGGTGGCGCAGTGATGTAACCCAGCTACTTGGGAACAAACGTGTTTGGGAGATTCTAGGCGATAGGTTCCATGCTCGGTTCTCTTAATACCTACATGGCGTCCGCTCAATGGTTGTCATCAACGTAGACACTACTAGAGAAGACTGGAGTGTCCGTGTTGAATGGTAGTCACGGTTCAAATGTTGTGTAGGGGAAAGAACTGAGTATTAGACTTGTCAGTTAGCTGAAAATCAGACCAACACTACGTGGTTCGGATTCCACGTAAAGCTATAGGTCCCATAGTTGCCCTGGCTATTGGGCTATTAATAAATAATCCTTTCTGAGCTAAGTCGAACTCAGATAGTAACAATGACTACACCCATTCATCTACACTCATTCACTCCTCATATTCACCCATATCTCTACGATCGGCGTCTTAGAGATGAATCATGAATAATAATGAATTATATTTACCCATACATCCTAATTTAGTATGTAGACTACCCAATAGTAAACCTATACAAATAGGTACTTTGAATGTGTGTTTCATACAGTACTACTAGATTAGTACCGAACAGTAGGTTAGTTCAACGTTTTTTGTTTAGCATGGAAAAATTTTTGTAGTTAGTTTTAATTTTAAAATTTATCTATGAAAAATATGCAGATGTACGTTCTTAAAATTGAACATTTCATCTTTTGTATAAAAACCTACTAAACTTACACACTGACGTCAGAAATGTCGAACTCTTTAAGTAGGGGAAGACATTTTACGATTTTCTGAATCCCAATACAGTAAGTTAACGACATTTACTTCAGAAGCGGCAAGTTATTACGTTCTATATAAATTGTTTACCAAGTATAAAAGCAACCAAAGGTAGTCTGATAGTGAGCTCAGTCAAAAAATTAAGATGATGGACGTATATCAAATTAAACTACAAGTTTTACAATCAGTGCACATTTCTGTTCTAAATTTAATAATTTGACCTAAAGTAACCTATAGTTTTATTACATTTAATACATTTCCTGTGGTGTTAAAATGTTCTTAATGTTTGGTTTTTCTTTATTTTGTTTTATATTTGATTTAATTTCACTGCTATTTTGAATATTATTGATAGTAATAAATATCAAGGGAAACCAATATCTATCAACAATATTTTTTTAACGGTTGGTTCTTTTTACAAATTATAATTTATTACAACACAAATTATAACCACTCTATTATGCAATTTTATCGTTTCAATTCCCATTTGTGCCAGCAGAAACTCGTAAATGTGTTTAAGAAAGGGTGTTCTCAAAGTATATCATATTAACCTCAATCAGTAAACTTGATATTTTCCATTCAATACCAGAGAAATAAATATATTCTTTTCAAATGTTATTGAATTAATTATCTACGATTTATATTATATAATAAGGTACTACTTGTATAGGCTTAGGGCTTCCATTTAACAATAAAATACGTTTTAGGCATATGGCATTTTAGTCATAAAATGTACCGTATTTAGTAAGATTTATTTAATTTACATGAGATTCATTTACAGAGACTGTGGGAAAAATACAACTTTACTAACAGCTTTTGTATTTTTTTTTATTGTGAGAAAACTAGGAATAAGATTTATATGAAAAATGTCTAGACATGTTTGTAACATGTATGCAATGCCAATCGGCTGAAAGCTTTGGGGACTTCAAAAGCATTTAATCCTAATACATTCAGTAATATCGTAGAAACATTGTTTCCCCTATGTATTATGTACGGGAAATATATCTAGCATATTAAATGGAAAGAAAGTATTATAAATACATATCGTATTGTTATAATGAATTATTAATAAAGGCCACAATAATTGATAAATGTTATTTATTTATTTATTTAAAACACAAAAATATGTAGTACCGTTACTGAAGTGTAAATTATGTATTTATTAAAATGGTAGAAATAATATGTACAAGATTTTATTACCTACATGAAAGGGTTTAAATAGAAAACAACTAAAATCTATGAATTACGTTTCTTAATATGGATTAAATATAATCTTTACTTCGCTATCTGTTGTGAGTTTTAGTATAAATTTATCCAATAAATATCAGTTCGTTAGGTGTTCATTACATTATTAATGAATATTCCAATAATACTAAGAATTAAACACATATTGTTACTCTTGTATCGAAACTAGTTAATGTGATAGAATAAGGCAAGGACTTAACTTGTTAACAATCCTACAAAACTTATTTGGTTTCTGTATATTACATAAGATAGTAACATGGCTCTCTTAATGTTTAAATGATGAAATTATTTAAATAAAAATATTTTTTATAAGTTATTTCTATTTAAAAGGGCCGTTATATTTTATTTGTTGCCATTATTTTAATATTGGTTCATTTATTGGTCCTTATCAGCTCTGGTGCAATAAGGCAATGGAAATTGTCAAGCGTATTTTAATAATATTGTTTAAGTTTACAATATTGTAATCAATTTTAAGGTATTTTATAAAAAACCTTTCTGATTCTTATGGCTTATAATGTTTCAATAAATTTGTAGATAATCTGATTGATCTAAATTGAGATTACAGTTTTTTTATTTTAAATTAATATGATGACAGCGAAAAATTTATTTCATGAACATGAAAATCGGATAACTTTATACTAATTTTCACCTAAAAACTTGCCAACCATCATATATATTTACAAAGACGCTGCACGGTTCCTCTAATAACTGTATTATGCCCCTCTGATATAGGTTTCATGGCCCATCGACCCGCCCTTCAGACAGAAAGTTGACTATTAAGTAACCCACCCTTCAGACGGATGGTTGACTATTCAATAACCCACCCTTGAGGCAGGAGGTTGAATCTCCCACCCTTCAGACAGATTGTTGACTTTTGAATAACCTACCCTTCAGACATATGGTTGACTATTCAATAACCCACCCTTGAGGCAGGAGGTTGAATCTCCCACCCTTCAGACAGATTGTTGACTTTTGAATAACCTACCCTTCAGACATATGGTTGACTATTCACTAACACACTTTTCACAAAAATACTGTTCAGTACACCCAACCATCTTTCACAATGTGCCTGGGTGATGCACCCTCTCACTATTAGCTTGTTGCACCACCCACCCACTTCTCAAAAACACGCTTAATGGCTCCCTCGCCTACCATTTGAAAAATAAACTTGACGTATCACTCACATATTTTGTTTATGTTTGATGTTTACTACGTAAACTGTAAGAATGTAATTATTTCAATTTAAAATTCAAATAAAATCTTCTTAGATTAAATTTAAAATCTACTTTATATTTAAATAAACAATCGAAAATAAACAAATGAAACTCAATTCACAATGGTAGTTTAAAGGATGGACTTCACACAATTATATATTCCTTCAGACTTAGTAAATATAGTTATTTTTGTATATTTGAAATAATAATCATATTGTTATTAAATCAGTCCTCCATTACCGATTTTCCAAACAAACCAATTAAGTGATTTCTGTCAAATTAAAATATTTAATGTTTAGTAATGTAGATTTTAATCGTTAGATAACAATTTACAATATTTGCTTCACTGGAAAGTGGGCAAATAATTTACATACAATAATTTTCACTTAGAATGCCTCCTAAATTTTCATAAAGGAACACATTTCAACATCTATGAACTATTTTGTCACCAACAACTAGAGGGAGGTGGGAGAATATATAGGTCAAAGTGCTTTGTGCTAAATATTAGTTCTGTATTGTACAACTAATGAAAACCAGTTTTATTATTTTTAAATTAAAATAGGCTGGTTATTATTTTAAATGATATGCAGAAACCAAATATTTTTGTTATTACTAAGGGTATCAAAAAGTTAAGTGTACTTTTTCATTCTACCACTTGAACTATTTTGAAACAAAGCTGTCTCTATCAGTCAAATACTCCGTGATTCAATTACGATATTTTATTTGAGTGTGGAATTCGGAGACTCTAATACTATTAATTATTTGTAACAACATCCATGTAACTCAACGATTATGGATTAATGATAAACTCCATAAAAATTACTTTCCAACAGTCTGATTTATATTCCATATGAAATACCAGGTTTATAGATGAGTATTCGAAGGATTATTGTATCAAAAATATGTTTCGAGTTATAAATTTACCACTATGATTATGGATGGGTGTGTAATCCTTTATGAATCCCTGTAGTGTGAGAATAGTAATTCTGTTTCACTGAAATCGATCACCATAGTATTTTTATATTTTATACCTATACTGTAGTAAATATATATTGTTTTAAGTTCACTTGTATTATATTTCTATCAACACTTGAGATTATAGTTAAGAAACGATATTTTACAAGTGCTACTATGCATTACTGGTATCTAAAAATTAATTATAGATCTCATTTACTTCTTTTCTACATTATTGAAGATGAACTATCGATAGTGGTTACGTAGACAATAGATATGACGACAATATTAATGCAAAAATTTAATCATTTAATTCACAATAATACAATCATGCAGAGTTTTCTTTATAATGGAACTAATCTTGCAATAAAATCAACTGAAGGATAGATACGGGGAGTTAGCCAAGGTAAGTTAAAAAAGTTATTAGAATACATTAAAAGATTTACACTTTTCTCGAGATAGCTATAAAAAGGTATGTTTGCGAAAGTTAAATTATTTACTTAAGTTAAATAAAAATGTACTGTGAAGAAAGTCAGATTAGCAAAGTAAATGTTAACATTAAGGTAATTAAATTTTTTACTAAAATTAACAACTATAGTCTACTAATATTTTGATATTATAATTTTAAATTGTATCTTTAGAAGTTTTATTGAATTATGTTTTATATTTATCTCAGTTTTATAAAAATCTTATATTTACACTAAATAAAATGTATAACATTGTTTAGTAGTGCTTTTTTATTTCGTTTATCCTAACATTATACTAAAGCAAAGTTTTTTTACTAATGACGAATTAATCACCCCAAGAATTAAAATCAAATTTACAAGGATTCATGGTGTGGACGTGTACAAAGATCATGGTACTGCCATCAAATGTATAATAGCTCTGCTACGTTTATCCCTCCTCCACGCTCCACTTCTATTTCCCTAATGACTCCTCTGTGTGTGGAATGTGGCATTTCTGGGAAGGTATTCAAGTTATTTCTCTGATACGTTTATCCCTCCTCCACTTCTATTTCCCTAATGACTCCTCTGTGTGTGGAATGTGGCATTTCTGGGAAGGTATTCAAGTTATTTCTCTGATACGTTTATCCCTCCTCCACTTCTATTTCCATAATGACTCCTCTGTGTGTGGAATGTGGCATTTCTGGGAAGGTATTCAAGTTATTTCTCTAATGTGTTCTAACACATACACGTATCACCCTGTAATAGCTCTGCTACGTTTATCCCTCCTCCACTTCTATTTCTATATTGACTCCTCTGTGTGTGGAATGTGGCATTTCTGGGAAGTATTCAAGTTATTTCTCTGATACGTTTATCCCTCCTCCACTTCTATTTCCATAATGACTCCTCTGAGTGTGGAATGTGGCATTTCTGGGAAGGTATTCAAGTTATTTCTCTAATGTGTTCTATCACATACACGTATCACCCTGTAATAGCTCTGCTACGTTTATCCCTCCTCCACTTCTATTTCCATAATGACTCCTCTGTGTGTGGAATGTGGCATTTCTGGGAAGGTATTCAAGTTATTTCTCTGATACGTTTATCCCTCCTCCACTTCTATTTCCATAATGACTCCTCTGTGTGTGGAATGTCGCATTTCTGGGAAGGTATTCAAGTTATTTCTCTAATGTGTTCTATCACATACACGTATCACCCTGTAATAGCTCTGCTACGTTTATCCCTCCTCCACTTCTATTTCCATAATGACTCCTCTGTGTGTGGAATGTGGCATTTCTGGGAAGGTATTCTAGTTATTTCTCTAATGTGTTCTAACACATACACGTATCACCCTGTAATAGCTCTGCTACGTTTATCCCTCCTCCACTTCTATTTCCATAATGACTCCTCTGTGTGTGGAATGTGGCATTTCTGGGAAGGTATTCAAGTTATTTCTCTAATGTGTTCTAACACATATCACCCTATTTCATTTTGGTAGTCTTGAAACTAAACATTAAAATCAGTTTCACTTGTTGGAAGTTTCTTTGTGTTCAATTCTTTTCACATTTCCTCCTCATTTATAATTGTCCTGTATTAGTTTTAACTGTGTTAATCACTATATTTATACTTATTGTATGCGGTGGTAACAGTTTTCCCTAGTTTTTATCCTTGAATATCTTCGTAATATTTTAGCTCCTATAATTCCCCACCAATAAAGGAAGAATACTACTAGGTACATGTAATAAAAACCTCCCCTATTCCCAGCTGAATGTGTCTTATTGTTGATGTTAAATAATGACGCTTTCTTTGTTAATTAAGTCATGTGAAATGTAAATGATTTCATTACTGGCCAAATACACAACAATAAACATTCACACATACAAAGTAGACATTGTGGATGTATGCTATAAAAATGTGTAGCTATTTCTAACTTAATTAATGTGTACAATCAATTACTTAAGCAACTGACTACAAAAGTATATAATTATTAAGATATATTTGTCTTTCTGTAATTCGACAACCACAGTCTGGTAATAAGCAAGATACATAATTTTGCAATCAATTCAAATTTAAGGATAATATATTTTAGTTTTAATTATGCTCCCTTTCCTTAATTTGTTATTGGTTTTTTATGTAGTTGTTTATTGCATATAAAACTAGTTCTTAGGAAACTGGCTTATTCTGTTCTTCTTAAAATATATAAAAAAACCTTTTGACAGATTTTTTTAAGTTGGTCAGAGAATGACAGGATACAGAATCGAAATAACTAGGTATAGTGAAAAAAGAGAGCTCATGATGTATGAACAAAACAAGTTAGGACAAACAGAAACGCTAATTGGTTTCCAAATACAGTGTTTTATGTTCTTCAAGTAGTTAAATTGGTTCTTATAAGTGTTTCCGTCTTTTTTTACTGCAAACTTTATTATTATAAAGATCCTGGAAGGGCTAATTCTTTATTGTACCTCAAAAGTGCTGCAGGGGATATATTCTCTCATGCTTTCCTAGTCTACTTCAGTTGATTAAAAAGTATTGTTGAATATTTGCGTATAAATGCATGTGCTTGTTTATGTTGTGAAAATATCGAAAATATGTAGACTTTCTAAGGGATTTTCAACCTGATTTTAACGCTGAACATGTATACCTTTTAAAGGACAGCTGATATGTATAAAACAATAAGAAGGCCATAACAGTTAAATAAGTAGGCACAAAATCAAGCACAAATTAACAACTTATATGTCTATTATATCTACTCTACTCTTAATGTTAGTGTTTTTCCTGACATTAACTAAAATACCCTCAATAACTAAAATACTAGTTGAAAGTGTTTTTGATGCCTCTATGCTTACATAACCGTGTGTGTGTGTGTGTGTGTGTGTGTGTGTGTGTGTGTGTGTGTGTGTGTGTGTGTGTGTGTGTGTGTGTGTGTGTGTGTGTGTGTGTGTGTGTGTGTGTGTGTGTGTGTGTGTGTGTGTGTGTGTGTGTGTGTGTGTGTGTGTGTGTGTGTGTGTGTGTGTGTGTGTGTGTGTGTGTGTGTGTGTGTGTGTGTGTGTGTGTGTGTGTGTGTGTGTGTGTGTGTGTGTGTGTGTGTGTGTGTGTGTGTGTGTGTGTGTGTGTGTGTGTGTGTGTGTGTGTGTGTGTGTGTGTGTGTGTGTGTGTGTGTGTGTGTGTGTGTGTGTGTGTGTGTGTGTGTGTGTGTGTGTGTGTGTGTGTGTGTGTGTGTGTGTGTGTGTGTGTGTGTGTGTGTGTGTGTGTGTGTGTGTGTGTGTGTGTGTGTGTGTGTGTGTGTGTGTGTGTGTGTGTGTGTGTGTGTGTGTGTGTGTGTGTGTGTGTGTGTGTGTGTGTGTGTGTGTGTGTGTGTGTGTGTGTGTGTGTGTGTGTGTGTGTGTGTGTGTGTGTGTGTGTGTGTGTGTGTGTGTGTGTGTGTGTGTGTGTGTGTGTGTGTGTGTGTGTGTGTGTGTGTGTGTGTGTGTGTGTGTGTGTGTGTGTGTGTGTGTGTGTGTGTGTGTGTGTGTGTGTGTGTGTGTGTGTGTGTGTGTGTGTGTGTGTGTGTGTGTGTGTGTGTGTGTGTGTGTGTGTGTGTGTGTGTGTGTGTGTGTGTGTGTGTGTGTGTGTGTGTGTGTGTGTGTGTGTGTGTGTGTGTGTGTGTGTGTGTGTGTGTGTGTGTGTGTGTGTGTGTGTGTGTGTGTGTGTGTGTGTCGTTAGTAAAAGTGAAGTACATAGTATTTACACTTTATATTTGTTACCAATTGCCCTTTGACGTAAAAAAGTTCCTGATTAAGTAAATATAATAGAATATGTTTATTTCCATAAAGTACAAAGAAAGTACAAACATTAGATCAAAGTATACAACATCCTGCTTATTTTACTATCATTAATTTTGTACAATTATTATTATTATTCAATGCTATGTACACATGTATTAAAATTAATAAAAACTGTAAGATCTTTCAAAATAAAAAATGCAGAATACATTGAAAAATTAAAGCAAGAATTACAATGTCTACAACTGTACCACAAACACTTGTTTTCGTTAAAAAATTCGATGCTTAAATATAAACACTTAAACCTATTTACTCTTAAATAATCTAGAAAGACTCTTGAAAAAAATATTTCAGGTTGTATTTAAGATTGCATTATGGATAGGTAACTCCTTACCTTCAACCAAGTTTTTTTTTTTTTTTTTTTTTTTTTTTTTTTTTTTTTTTTTTATGTATATACTTTGGATTATTAAAACAACTTAGGCCTTTGCTCAAGAAAAGTTTTTAGTGAAAGCCAAGAGTGTTGTTTGTAATATATTGTTTATTTTATGCATCATCAAGTTGTCTATCGATAAATTATTTAATGTACAAAAATGTTATTTCCAGATTAAACATTATGATGAAGTATATTTCCTTATAAGTTACAGTAATGCTTACATGTATTTTACGTGTGTTAAATTACTTTATGTTCCAGTGTACTTTATGATATATAATATGTGTCATTATATATCATAAAGGTATGTTTTACAAGAAAGAAAATATGAAGAAAAGGTGCATAGACACGTTATGTACCTTTTCTAGGACATTTTCTAGAACTTTTAAATGTTTACCAGTTCTTTAGGAAGATATTATTGATATACTGAGTTGTTTTTATAATAATCGGTCAAGGTTTTATTTTATAGAAAATATTTAAATTAAAAAAAATCTTTTTGAAAAAACACTTTATATATTTCAAAAAATTATTTTGAGGAGCTGAAAAAAATTCAGTGGGTAAACAAGGCTTTGAGCTAAAATGAAAGTATATAAACCTCGTCTTTGTACATCAAATATGCCCAATTTAACATGGGTATGGGTACATTTAATAGGAGGTACGCAACCCCTTTAACCAATTTACTTAATCATATTTTACGTACAATAAATTAAGCACTTCTAGGTAGTAGATAATATCGGTTCTCTAACTTACGTTGTACTTAATGCATTTTAGTTTCATGTTATAAGATATGAATTTAAACAATAATGTTATAGGATTTTTATTTATAATTAATATTGTAATTGTATTGTATTATGTTAATTTATGGATAAATATGGTATTGTAAATATATAAATATATGTTTTAAATTTACTAATGAAAACATGTATTAATACAACTGTTTAAATATGTAGCTTTTTATAGGAGGATGTATTACTAATAGTATTGCAATATGTTCTATGTTTACTTATTACAACAGTTACTACTTCTGCCTTTTTATAGGAGGATGTATTACTAATAGTATTGCAATATGTTCTATGTTTACTTATTACAACAGTTACTACTTCTGCCTTTTTATAGGAGGATGTATTACTAATAGTATTGCAATATGTTCTATGTTTACTTATTACAACAGTTACTACTTCTGCCTTTTTATAGGAGGATGTATTACTAATAGTATTGCAATATGTTCTATGTTTACTTATTACAACAGTTACTACTTCTGCCTTTTTATAGGAGGATGTATTACTAATAGTATTGCAATATGTTCTATGTTTACTTATTACTAATAGTATTGCAATATGTTCTATGTTTACTTATTACTAATAGTATTGCAATATGTTCTATGTTTACTTATTACAACAGTTACTACTTCTGCCTTTTTTATATGCCATTTATAGCAGGATGTATTATCAACTAAGCAGGAATAGACCTTTATCTAACTTCTTTTGAATAATTTGAAGTAAATTGTATCCAAGAGACAATTATTAAGCAAACTTTTTTTTGAAACTTTATTGAATTCTTTCATTGAGAATAGAGTGTGTCCGACAGAGCCCTGTTTGCGACGTTTTGAAGAGGAAACTGACAAAATATGACAACTGAATCTATTGGCCTGTCATTTGGTTTTTATTGGTGAACCTTGAATTATTTGAGCGGAATAATTTCCAATAGTATGTTTCAATACTTTTAAATTTCATTTAAAAATTTCAGTTAGTAACATATAAGTTGTATTATTACTTAAATCCATTAATGTTTTATTTAAGTTTAAATAAAACCGATAAAAATTATATACATATAAAGTCAGCGACGTACTGAGATTAAATATACACTCGCTTAAACACTCAAATATCAATATTTATCCGAGTCCGTTTAATAAGTACAGGTATGATGTACATAAAATCATCAGAACCCATCGCCCCTTCTCAATTACGGCCCACCCACCTATCTCTACAGTACGTTGTATTACATCAAATATATCTTAGTAAATACCACTGAAGGTGGGTAGGTAGGTGGGTGGTTAGATGACACTTTACGTGTATGGACGGTTAGATGGGTAAGATAGCCACTTGAGAGCATTAAGTGGACGAATGTTAGATCAGAATGCAACTAGTTCTAAAGTATTTGAATACTAAGTGTAAAATATTATTATTTCATGTTAAGTTTGTCAATATAGACTTTATCAGATAGAGTAAAAACGTCAGTACAAGTAAAAAAATAGTGTAAATCTATGTCCACATTCATTTGTCAAAATACTTTTAGTACAAAGTAAATTTTAAAATACAGTGTTAATTTGTATTTTTACACTCGGTGAGAAATTGGAAATGAAATATTGTAAAACTAACACTGATAATAATTATTCTCCCAAACAATTAAATCATTATATCACTGTAAATCACACCATTTTATAAGTAGCACTTTAATGTACTGTAGGCCAATTAAAATACGTCAACAGATCACACCTATATTTTACAAATATGTAACTTATATATAATAAAGTGGTATGTGTCAACATAACATAACATGTCAACCATAACCCTTCGTAAATCGTTCGTATTTCAACCATAATCATACTTCAATGATATATTAATAATAATCACATGCAAACCATAAGACAACCATTAACGCACATAAGAGTAGTAGGAAACTAGGGCCGCTGGCTCAATTGATGACTTCCGGTTGTCAAAAATTTAAAGAAAAGTTGGCCTGCGTCATATTAGAGTGTGACGTGGCTGAGGACGTCACGGGGACGTGAATTGGTGACGTCACGATTTAAAGTTCAAGGTCATCCAAAGTAAGTTTTAAAAAAGAGATCTTGTACGAATTATTGTTTTTGTTACAATACTATTTTTGTTGTTGATTACAAAAAATTGGTTACTCAAAAACGAATACGATTCGTACAAGATCTGTATTTGTTTTGAAGAACAAAACTTTGTAATCAACAACAAATAGTATTGTAACGAAAATAATAATTCGTACAAGATCTGTGTGTGTGTGTGTGTGTGTGTGTGTGGGAAATATTGTAGTGAGGAAATTTTTGTAAGGGAATTTTTTAGGTTGGCAACACTGGAAACAATAAATACGTAATAATGTTTTTGTAATGTTCAAATTTTGTTTCTCTCTTCTTCTACTACTACTACTTCAGTCCCTCTTCTCATCGATGTTGTTTGTGGTGGTACATATTCCAAGTCTGAACGATAGTTGTTGTTGCTATTCGTTGTTGCAAACACTTCTAATGTCACGGTGTAACCAGTCATCAGGAGATCTTTCAACTCCTCGGTGAATACTTGCAGATCGTGCAGAGTCGATAAATGAACAGTGTTGTAGGTGATGGCTTTTATTCTAAGAGACATGATCACTCTCTTTTCATTCGACGTAAAAGTAAACTGAGCCTTCGAGTTATTTCGTCAATTGCACTCTTGCGTGTTGATTTGTATGTTTTACAATTGCATTCACAATAACTATAACACTTGCATTTAGAACAAGCTAGTCCATCAACTTGATACTCCGGTAGTTTAAAACATTTCAAATCGCAACAATAATTATTTACAGTACGTTCAAAAGTTACAGCTTTCATAGACATGTTTTCATTTCTTCTTATTGTTGTTGTTGTAATAGGAGCTCGATGTGCACTGTTCAAGAGGTGGCCGTGAAGTGATATAGGGGTAGCTTGTCTGCTAGGTACTCGGTTTCACCCCCCACCACTACCATTACCACACTATCGACCTCCCCCACCCATTACCATTACCCCCCACCACAACCCTATCGGTCTCCCTAACCTTACAATTGAAATGAAGAACCTTCGATCAACACCGTTCTGTTGCAAAACAATCCGTTATTTGACAATAGTAAGATAGTATTCCTAACATAAAAAAAGCACACTGCAAATTTGCTTATGTTCAGTTCCAAGTCCAACCAAAAGTCCTTTGTAGTTGTTGCAAATACTTCCAAAATATACAATGTAAACAGTTGACAAAAGATCTCTCAACTCTTTAGCTTCTACTTCGATACTTGTGTTACTTGTAGCTTGTAGATGTAAAGTATTATTATTATTAGGAAAAGATAAAAAAGAATGGTATAAAGAATAAAATTGCTTGAACAACAAAACCACATAATAAAAAGTATTGTAATAACTAACGCAATTAGCTACTTAATAATAAACATGAGAACAGTGAACAGTAATACTAAAAATAAAAAGGTAATGTAATAACAAACGAATTACCTACTTTGTAAATTTATTAAAGACATAAAAGTTTAGTTCAAATATTTATAATACGCGGTGTGAGTGGTAAACAAATTAAAGTGGATTGTCTCGCTCGAGATAATGGGAGTCGTAAATCAGCGTCTAACTGCCGCGTTATATGCTAATCAAGCGGCGGCCGGACAGGTTCCCCTCTCCCCGCACCAGCCGTGTCTGGCAGTGATCCACTTTTCCTTGAAGATGAATGGGTCGCATGTTAAATTAGAGACTTGACTAACTCATTACGTTTTGACGCGTATTCTATAAAGTTAATTAATATACACAATTAACTATATTATCCTTTCGTGGAACAACTAAATTTCATAAAAAGGTTATATTATATATCGTTGTAAAGGGGAGAAAATTCTCTTTTCAATGATGGGCAAAACTTTAGGTGTTGTACATTTTTTTTTTATGTTTACAGAAGCTACAAATAAGTACAAAAATATGTATAAAAAAAAATAGCTACACAAGAATTATTTGACATAATTTGCCCTTGTATGATACACTTTAAAACATTCTGGAACACTGGCACATATAAAAACAATATATATACACACATTCCAGTCACTGTACGGTTAGATTGACACAAAACTATTATGATAATTCAGCTGAATTATCGTAATTGTCAGCTGTATAATTATCGTAACAGCTGATAATTGTCAGCTGTTACGATAATTATGTATCCAAGACCAGATGTAGATAAAAAAATAATAGACCGATAAAACATAATAACAGATAACTAAAAGGCATATTCAGATGACCTAAACCGGATTATATGCCGATAATAAAGATATAATGAATTGAATATGGGCACCCGAGCTATTCTCGGGCGTCGGCGAGTACGCCAGTTTGCGTCGCCCGATCTATCTTCGGGCTTAGGCTTCAAAGTGCTAATAAGTCTGTTTTTTTTTTTTTTTTTTTTTTTTTTTTTTTTTTTTTTTTTCTGTTTATTACTAATTTTAATTGTCATTCTTTCTTATTCTACTTCAAAGTCAATTCTTCCATTCCTTCTAATTAAAAATAATTTTGTATTTTCAATTCGTGGTGGCAGCGGTACACATGTTGGAAGTTTAACAAGCATGTGCTTGCTACACTCTTTATTTTGTATTAAGAGTGTTCGCTCATTTTCAATAGCCACCACAAGATATCGAAAATCAGTTTTCAATTTTTTAAATTTAATTTCAATTTTGTCTAGCGGTGTTACTAATGATTCTTTAACTATCATTTCTTTTAAGATCGCATTTAAAATGTTTTCTCCTCTTTCCTTTTCTTTTGGTTCTCTTTTAAAATATAATGGATTATTGATGTTATTTTGAATCAATCTTGCCAATGTGTTTGACCTCTTGAAGGTACTCCTCTTTTTGTTGTTCTTCTTCTCCTCCTCTTGCTTTATTTTCAACTTAATTTTCTCCAATTTACTTTCCATATTACAAACAGTCTTCTCCACTGCAAGATGTGAAGTGTGCATTCTAAAGACTTGCCTGTAGAAAGCGTCGTGGTAATGGAAAGTCGTTTAACCGGTACGCTGTAGGTTAATGGAACTCGTTTAATGTTGGTTGTCAGTAACACATTACATCCTGGCGGCTCAGCGGGGGTATATATAGGAGCTGTGTTTGTTGCCTCCTTGCGTAGTCCGTATCACATGCGGCTCTAAGGCCGATGGGATACAGCTGCCGCACCCGGTGGGTACTTTGGTAGTTGGATGTGTGGGCCCGACATCCAATTATTGAAATATCGCCAATTCCTTCATTTTCCTCTTTCTATTAGTGCATGCTTAATTAGTAGTAGACTTATTTCTTTTCCTTCTCTGCTTATAGTTGCAGTAGACTTAATTTCTTTTTAACTACCTTCTATTCTGCTTGTACTAATTTTCTTTATTAGTTCGATGTCTGTGACCTACTTACTGGACTTGGAAATATAACGATGCGTATTTGTAGTTAATTGTGCATGTATAGCTTGTTTCCTTCTTTCATTTATCTTATTATACTAGTATTAATTCTTTCTATTGTTTTGATAGCTGTGACCTACTTACAGGACTTAGAATATTCCTCCTTACGCATGTCTGTTGCAGTAGACTTAAAGTTTTCTGTTACCCATCTTATCATGCTTGTACTAATTCTTACTATTGTTTTGGTGGCTGTAACCTACTTACGGGACTTAGAAAATTCCTCTTTGCACATGTTAGTTGCAGTAGACTTGTAGTTTTCTTTCGTCTACCTTATCATGCTTGTACTAACTCCTTCTATTGTTTCGGTGGCTGTGACCTACTTAAAGGACTTAGAAAATATATTATTTGCTTATACAGAGTTAGCTTTGCGTTAGAATATCAGGAGAAATTTTACTTGGCAGTAGTTGATTCTATAGTTGCTACATTGAACCTAATACTCACTAGTTACTCATATATTTCTGTTTTAGTAATATTATCGGTTAATGGATTAGCTGCATGTCTTCCGTAATACTTTGCGGTCTGTGACCTAGTTTCTGGACTTAGAGAAATTTAACTTGACAGTAGTTGTTCTACTAACTTATTCTTACTTTCTTAATACGTACAGCTTCTTTATGTTATAGTTTTAGAAAGCATAAAGGGGAGGGGGTAAGTTCTATTAAAAGCCGATTTAACACGAAGCACACATCACTTCGCTATGGAAGCTGTAGGTGTTAGAACATGGCTCGCTCCTTCTGAGCTAGCTTTGTCTGAAGCTTTTCTAACGATGTTGCAATTTGAATATCATGGTTACAACCTAGATGTTCAAATTGAACTAACTCCACTGAATAATATCGGTATTTACCGACTATACATTCAGTGGAGGTCTCCATCTAAATTAAATGTTTATAGACTGATTGCTAGATCGAGACATCAGTTTGCAGTCAGATCAATTGTAGTAAAACTTGTCTAAATAATTGAACACTGCAGCCTCTAGCGATAATGAAAAACCGTAAAATAACAGGGAACTACATTCCCTGTTATTTTACAACATTATTATCCCGTGACCTTGACCCACTAACCGGACTTGTAATATTTCTGAGGTTTAGTAGAAACAGAGAAGTTTCTTGTTCACAAACTTATTGTTACCTAGTTTCTTCCCACCACTTTAGACCCCGCCCCTTCCTCTATAAAAGAGCGCCTGTCCCAACCACAGCTTGCAGTCCGTATTGAGCAGTCAAGCTAGCTGGTCGGTCGGACAGCCGTTAATAGAATCTTTAGTTAAGAAATGGTACCATTCTTTACTAAATATTCTATCTTTTGCATGGTTTGATGTAGGGATGATTTGTTGTTGTATTATTGCTTATACTTTGCTTGTATTTGCTTGTTCTGTAGTTAGTTGTTTGTTCTGTAGAATTGTGAAGTGTTTTATTTATTATTAATCAACTTTGTACTTTCTTACAGTGAATTAATTTTAAGTCTAACAAAACACTAACTACTAATTTTTGTTTCCATCATTTCTAATCCTCACCTTTTCCCTAAACCTTGGGGTCAAAGCCATGCAAACTGTGCCCCGTTGTCATTGTGTCCATGCAAAGCCGCTGACAACAACTGCCTGTCTTTTCTTTCTTTTACCAAATCCTAATCTTCCAACAAGGGGTCAAAGCCATGCAAACTGTACCCCGTTGTCATTGTGTCCATGCAAAGCCGCTGACAACACCCACCCGTCTTATTTCCTACCCACTTATTATGATGGAACGATAATTAATGTGAAACATTAATAGAAGGCTCTTATTTCGAGTTTTTAGCTCGTTATTTGTAGCTGGCTCATTAATGAATTTTCCAAATTGTCCAATTTGTAAATAAAACCGTGGGGTGTTTATATTGCTAGTTACATTTTAGCCGGGCTATATCACTTGCTGTCCAATGGCAGAGGTGATACATCCCCCGTGCTTTGGTAACTGGATGCGAAAGTAGATTGTCCCTTGAACACAGATCGGGGAATAGATCAGTCTGTGGTTCAATGTGAGAATTACTTACTGCTCTATTCCCCGCTTTGGTAATAATGTCGGGTGACCTTGACCCACATTCAGGACTTGTAAACATTTCCACTCCTTGCAAATATAAACTATATTAAACTGTTACCATACTACTCTTAAACCAATTCCCCCCCACTCTTCTTAAACCAATTCCCCCACTCTGATCAACTCGCTTATAAACCCGAGCTGTGCGTTCCTCTAGCCACACTCGACATAGACACACTCTCGTGCAACATCACATCGGTTTTCTACATCTTTCTACCTCTTCAAATATGAACAACTCTAAAACAGCTTCTTTAAACGACTACACTTCATTTTTATCAATTGCTTCTATTCTTAATGCACTGCAACCAAACACTTCAACCAGTTCTTCAAACACCGCCACAACCTCTTCTTCAAACACCGCCACAACCTCTTCTTCAAACACCGCCACAACCTCTGGACAGCAGCCTGGACAGCAGCCTGGACAGCAGCCTGGACAGCAGCCTGAACAGCAGCCTGGACAGCAGCCTGGACAGCAGCCTGGACTGGTCGCGTCTGCTTCTCTGAGTCATCGCTCTTCAATCTTCTCTCCAATTCCCTCACCTGTCTCATCACCTATTCACTTCTCTGTCCCTTCAATACTGTCTCCAATAATGTCTCCTACCATGCCCTCTATCCCATCTATAAACTCCCTCAGAAACGAACCTACTTCCCAGAAATTTAACACACTTAACACCCTCCGAAGAAAATCCTTCCTTCCTATCCCACAATGTTCATATATTTTCCAAAAAGGCGTTAAGAAAGGTGAGCAGTGTGTTAGATCTTGTCTTTCTGATGAGGAAGAAGTCTTGCAGTCTTCACCTTAAGTTGAATGACAATAGTGCTAAAACACCTCGTCCTTCTAAACAAACAGCAAAACTAATTCCTACTCGAATAAACAAACTTAGAAAATTTAAAAGATACTTTTTTATTACCGTGATTCAACAGACCCAGGTTGTCTTAAGATGTGAAGGCAAAAAGTATATTTTAAGATTACCCTACGAGATGTTGCATCCAGAAAATCCACAGAAAAACAAACATTACTTAATTCGAGAGAAGAATGGAATTGCTGTTTGGAAAACGCTTTAGCTAAATTCTATTTTGTAATTGTTATTTTATAAATAAAAGAAAAAAAAACAAAAAAAAAAAAAAAAATGGTGGGATCATATCACTATGATATGATCCCACCATTTTTTTTACGCTGTACAATGACCTTGACCTAGTTTTAGGACTTAGACAAAAACAGAACTGTACATAAAACAGAACTGTACATGAGCTATTGCATGTTATTTAACATTTCTATACTATCACACAACGGTGGTGGGGTTAAATAATAATGGTGGGGGAAAGTTCTATATATATCCCAGACAAGCTTTCATAAAGTGCCATAACAGTGTACGGCGAACTCCTACTTGAACCAATATGAGTAAACCGTGTAGCCATTGTGGTGGATGTAACGATACTGACCGATCAGAGTCTGAAAAAGCTAGAAAGCGGAGATTAGCGAGAAATTCTAGAGAGAGGAAACGATTGCAGCAAGTAAGAAAAGCCTTTAAAAACTTAAAAAACCATATACCAATAATCCAAGATGAAGACGAAGTATCGCAACTGAAAATAGTACACCATGCCATGAAATATATAAAGAGTATGGAGGCATTTCTACAGGAAGAACCTGGGATTATTCCTCAGTTGCCAGATGAGACTATCTCAGTAATTCTTGAATGTTCAATGAATAGTGAATAGACCATTGGTGTTCTTTTTTAAACTTCTTTTTTTTTTACATTGAAGACAGAGCGGGGAATAGATCAGTCTGTGGTTCAATGTGAGAATCACTTACTGCTCTGTTCCTCGTTTTGGTAATATGTTTAGATAACCTTGACCCACACTCAGGACTTAGAAAACTTTCACATTATGACTTTACTTCTACTATAACAATCTCACTATCCTTACCCCCCTCTACTACCCTTACCCCCTCCACTACTCGTAACCCCCCACCATCAGATATATAAGGAGGTACTGCTAGAGCTTCGCATCACTCTGTTCATTACGTTCAATAGAGAAACTTCACCTCTATTTATTTTTCTTTACCATGGCTCCAAGAGAGTACATCGATCAAGAAGTGTTGTGTGATTTCATCAAGAATATTTTCGCGGATGAATTAGACATTTTCATAGAGGAAGAACAGGAAGAAGAGGGTGGCTATGAACCAAATGAAGATTCTGAAATGTTTCAATTAGAGACTTTAAGTGATGCCGAATCTGTGGATTCTGAATTATTAGAACAGCTGTATGCGGAGTATGAGGAAGAACTAGAAAATGGAGTTCATGAATATGATGATGATGATGATGATGATGACGATGAATATGATGAAGATGATGATGGAATGTATATTGCGGATTCCCCAACCACCAGCCAACAACAACAACAACAACAAACAGAAACCCCAACCACCAGCCAACCAGACCGCATAGCAATTGTTTTATGTCGTAGATGTCTATTTCCATGCAATTCATCTTCTGATGAAGAATCAGAATAAAACAGTTTCATATTAATTTGTAAATGTATCTTTTTTATTTAGAATACAGAGCGGGGAATAGATCAGTCTGTGGTTCAATATGGGAATCACTTACTGCTCTATTCCTCGTTTTGGTAATATTTTTAGATGACCTTGACCCGCATCCAGGACTTGGAATATTTCTACTCCTGGTTGATACTTAAACTCTGATGAGGATGGTATCGTGTTGTTTTTATATAACGAATAAAATAAGCAATAACTGAGAGAGATAGCTGGAGAGGTTTTATTTTTCAACAACAACAAAGCGAGCCTTCAAATGAAGATCTACAAATATCATCCTGTGAAGAGATTGACGAAATTCTAAAAACGCTCACTTCCTATGTTAGCAATCTACTTTGTCCCGAACACAGAGCGGGGAATAGATCAGTCTGTGGAAAGTAAGACCCACATACTGCTCTATTCCCCGTTTTGGTAATAATGTAAGATGACCTTGACCTAGTTTCAGAACCACCCCCACCCCTCTGCGAAGGTATAAAAGGGGGGGGCGCACTACGAGCACCGCCACTTTATGTCCAGCATCGTCATTTGATGTCCGGCTATCGAGAAGAAAGCATTATGAATCGTTGCAACATTTGTGGAGATGTCTTTGAAGACGAGTGGCTTCTAATCGCTCATGTAGAGATCTACCACAACCCAACCAACATCGGGGTAGAAGTAGGCGTTGAGGAGTTACAAGAACACAACATGAACCGTTGCAACGTTTGTGGAGCTGAATTTGAAGATGAGTGGCTTCTAGTTGCTCACCAAGAAATTAACCACAACTTGGATAACATCGCAAATGCAGCAGAAGGTGAAGAGATGTCACGACCTAGCGTCATTCAATATGCACCAGCACGAGAACCGAGTATTAACGTCACTTTACAAGCACACGCACTACCAGGTAGAATTGTAACACATTTTAAAATAGACAATGCAAAATTAAAACTTGAAGACTTTGTAAATAACGCAAAACCACTAGTATTAGAAACTTTACAAAATGAATTAAGAAGATTAAATTTTATAAAATTCGGCTTATTATTAGATGGTGTTTTCACTAACATCCAAAATGAAACATCAGTAAGAGGATTTATGACAAAGAACCGTACCATCATGTTTGCATCAGATATTGAAGCAATCGTTAGTGAATGTTTTGAAGAACTTTTAAAAAAATTACAAGAACATGAAGGAAGAGGATCTGGATGGAGTTTGTTGGAAATAACAGGATTAGATGTAAGAGTGCACAAACACGGGTACGGACTGGCGGGAAGTAGCTATATCCCGCTACCCAAGAAGATTGCTAATACTAAATCTTGTGTAAATGTACAAAATAAAAATACCGAATGTTTTAAATATGCAATGCTGGCGAAATATGTAGAGGATAACACCATAAGACCTAGTGCACAATATCAGGAAGTTGAACATAAATACAATTTTGTAGGGATGAGCTATCCTGTTTCTATCAAAGATATATCAAAATTTGAGAAGCGAAATCCATCAGCCTCTGTTAACGTGTTTGGTTTAGATTCTTCAAACAATGTGTACCCCTTGCGTATAACAGCAAATGAGCGTAGAGATCATACAGATTTATTATTAATTACTAACGGAGATATATCACACTTTGTATATATTAAACATTTCGAAGCACTAGTTTGTAAACAAACATCACGTTTTAAATGTAAAAAAACAACATGTAAAAGATGCTTCTGCCATGTGAATAAACCATTGGAAAAGGGCGGAGCAACTTGGCTACAAGAACATCAGAGGCTGTGCAGTGGTAAAAGTGAAGTCAGAGTTCATTTACCACCTCGCAGCAGAGCACAGATAAAATTTGAAAACATCCATCATCAGTACCGCATTCCAGTTGTTGTGTACGCAGACTTCGAGGCTTCGTTACTTCCACTCGAACATGAAGACGACGAAACGAAAAGAAGCAAGTATCAGCTGCATAAACCAAACAGTTATTGTTTGATGATCAAGTCCACACTTCCTGAAGACCATCTGCGGAAATACGGTTTATCATCAATACCGAAGATTTATCGTGGTGAAGATGCAGCTAAATACTTTGTTGACGATCTGTACGAACATAGCTGGCAAAGTAGAAACAATGTACAGAACTGTGAAAGCGATGTATCCCCTGACGCATGTAGAACAACAACAACATGACTCATCAACAACGTGTTATTTGTGTAACAACACCTTTACAAATGATATCGTTAAAGTTCGAGACCATGATCATCTTACAGGAGCTTACAGAGGTGCAGCCTGTAACTCCTATAACTTGAACTATAAAATTCCAAAATTTATTCCTGTTGTTCTGCATAACCTCAGCGGTTACGATTCGCATTTTATTGTTCCCCGAATTAGGAAGAGATGATGGAGCTATAGATGTTCTTGCCACATCAATGGAAAAGTTTATAAGTTTTGCAAAGAAGATTGGTGAGATTAAGCTTCGATTTCTGGACTCCTTTAGATTCATGTCATCCAGCCTTATGAAGTTATCGGAGAACTTGAAGAAAGAAGATCTTGTAGAAACTTGTAAAATTGTGTCTGATGATAAATTGGAGTTGGTGCTTCGTAAAGGAGTCTACCCCTACGACTACATAGACGGACTTCACAGATTCGACGAAACATCACTTCCCACTAAGGATAATTTTAAAAATAAACTAAATGATTTAGAAATTTCAACAGAAGACTACCAACATGCGCTCCGAGTCTGGAACGAGATGGAAATGAAGACGCTAGGAGAGTACTCAGACTTTTTATGTGAAATTAGATGTTACTTTACTTTGTGATGTGATGGAGGAATTCCGAAATACTTGTTTCTTCGCATACGGTCTGGACCCTTTTTATTCTTACACTTCTCCTGGTTTGGCTTGGCAGGCAATGTTGAAAGAAACACAATGCAAACTCCAACTGTTAACAGACATCGACATGGTGCTGATGGTAGAGTCTGGCGTTAGAGGAGGATTGACTCAAAGTGTTAAAAGATATGTAAAACCTAATAACCGTTATCTTCCCGATTATGATGAAGCAATACCATCGAGCTTCTTGGGCTACTTTGATGCCAATAATTTATACGGCTGGGCTATGTCAAACCCGCTACCGTACGACAACTTCAAGTGGGTAAACCCAAATACAATCGGAGATATTACAAAAATTCCTAAACACGGAGATGTTGGATATATTTTAGATTTTGATTATGAATATCCTCAAACTTTACACGACCTACACTATGATCTACCACTATTAGCAAAAACCGAAGTCTCACCAACTGGAAAATTCCCCAAATTAATGATGACTGTAAATGATAAAGAACACTACGTTGCTCACTTTTGGGTTGTCCAACAAGCTATAGAGTTGGGATTGAGAATCACAAAAGTCCATCGAGTTCTACAGTTTAATCAGTCATGCTGGTTAAAACCGTACATCGATTCCAATACCAGACGAAGAGCGCTTGCAACTTCAGAATTTCAAAAAGACTTTTATAAATTAATGAACAATTCGATATTCGGTAAAACATTAGAAAACAAACGAAAACACATGAACGTCAAACTTATTACTAACCCTCAAAAACTACAGAAGCTTGTACAAAAACCAAACTTTGGAACATCCATAATTATTAATGAAAACCTTGTAGCAGTTTCTATGAAAAAGACCAGTGTGAAAATGGATCGTCCGTTATATGTCGGCATGTCGATTTTAGATATTTCCAAAACCCACATGTACGATTTTCACTACAACAAAATGGTCTCTTTTTATGGACGTGAAAATATCGGGATCTGTTACATGGATACGGACGCTTTCATCTATTGGATCAACACCGAAGATATGTACCTGGATCTCCGCACATTCGTTTACAGCAACGAATTTGACTTCTCCAACTATCCTAAGAACCATCCAAACTACGATCAAGACAGGAATAACAAAGTACTTGGAAAATTTAAGGACGAAGGTAAAGGAGTTGTACTAGAAGAATTCGTATCACTAATGTCAAAATTGTATGCACTTAAACTGTTAAGAAAAGAGAATGTTATTAAAAAAGCTAAAGGTGTGAAGAATTTGTTTTTAAAGAAGAATGTACACTTTGAGCACTACAAGCGTTGTTTATTTGAAGAAATCGAGTTCACTGCAAAATTCAACTCGATAAGAAGTTTCAACCACCAACTGTACAGTATAACTGAAGTCAAAAAGTCACTATCTTTCAAAGACGACAAGCGACACATCCTTCCAGACAAAATTAACACATTACCATTCGGGCACTACTCTCTTCTTCCAATGTAAGGAGACGGAAGGGGAGCACAAGAGTGCAGGAGGTAGCAATGAGAACAAGAAGGTCGGCTACCACTTTTCACAGCGGGGAGGGGCTGTGGAATCCCTTAAAAAAATATTTTTGTTTTATTGGTCAGTTATCAACTATAAATAAGAGAGAGAGAGAGATATCATTAACAAAGAGCTGCACGCTCCAGGTAAAAGAACACTATCTGTCAATATATATATATATATATAAGGTGTCTGCTTTAATAGGAAGTGGTTTATAGTGATACAACTACAAAAGCAACAACATCATGGAAGATTTAAAGAAGAAAATTGTAGAAGAACTTCATAAACCTGCGAGGGTACGCTTTCGGAGAAGGAATACTGTTGTAAAAGGGATAAATGACTTGTATCAGGCTGATTTGATTGAAATGAGACCGCATAGTAAAATAAACAAAGGATACAACTATATACTGGTAGTTATTAACTGTTTTACTAAAGTAGCGGATGCAATGCCTCTAAAAGACAAGAGCGGTAAAACTGTAACGGAAGCGATGGAGCTAGTCATCAAAAGAGATAAAAATAAAATGAAACATTTACAAACGGACGATGGAAGAGAATACTTTAATACTCGATTTGGAGAACTAATGAAAAAATACCAAATAAACCATTATTCTACAAACTCTGAGACAAAAGCTGCTATTATTGAGAGATTTAATAGAACTTTAAAAGGTATGATGTACAAAATGTTTTCTCTAAGAGGTACTTACGTATGGCACGATGTGTTAGCAGACTTGGTAAATGAATATAACAACAAGTTTCATCGAACTATCGGTATGACGCCTAACCAAGTAAACAGAAACAATGCTAAAACAGTTTTAGACTCTATTCGAAGAAATACAAGAGTTAAAATAGAGAAAAGAAAACCAAGAAGGTATAATGTAAATGACAAAGTTCGAATCAGCAAGTATAAAGGAGTGTTTACTAAAAAATACTTACCCAATTGGACGAATGAAGTTTTCACAGTGTACAAAGTACAACCAAGTGAACCTGAAACGTATATATTAAAGGATAACAAAGGAAACCTATTACAAGGTGCATTTTATGGACATGAACTGTTGAAATCGTCTGTAGGCGATGTTTTTCTTGTTGAAAAAGTGCTTCAAAGGAAAAAAGACATGGTTAAAGTACGTTGGTTGGGATTTGACAAATCTGAAGATTCTTGGATACCTATAAAAGACATTATCTAATATGAGAACCTTATCATTCCTTCGTTGATAGTTGGACAGAATGGAGATCATTCAACATACGGATAAATTTAATATTAGCAATATTGATGATTTAACAGTTGATAAGACTACAACTGTCAACAATGGTAAACATGGTAGTTTACTACCAAACACAGTTCGTTGCATTGTGAGTGGTCCTTCAAATTGTGGAAAGACTAATATTGTCTTTAATTTAATAACCAATCCGAAAGGGTTACGATTTAATAACCTGTATATATTTTCAAAGTCCTTACATCAGCCGAAATATCAATTACTGGACAAGGTACTTTCCGATGTGTCAGATGTTAACTTTTATAAATTTAACGCTAGTGATAGCATTATGCAACCAAACAATGCTAAACCGTATTCTGTGTTTATATTTGACGATGTTTCTTGTGAAAATCATGATACTGTTAGAAACTACTTCTCCATGGGAAGACATAACAATATCGACAGTATTTATATAGGACAAACTTATAGCAAAATCCCAAGACAACTCATCAGAGACAATGCGAATGTTTTGATTGTCTTTAAACAAGATGAAACTAACCTAAAACACATATATAACGATCATGTCAACGCAGATATGACATTTGACATGTTTAAACAGCTATGTGCACAAGCTTGGAAGAAAAAGTATGGGTTTTTGGTTATCATGAAAGATCAAGCCATAAAAGATGGACGTTACAGAATAGGGTTTGATAAATTCGTTTTGATAAAGTAGATATAGGTATTGTTATACAAGACTTCATGGTGGAAACATGGAAAACCAGGAAAAGCTATTAAAACAGATAAAATCACTTAGTGGTTCCATTAGGCGGAAAGAGTAGAGCATTGAAGTTGGGTATAATTGAACGCGAACAGTTTTTAGAGACTACGTTCAAACCTATCGTTGCACCTTTGAAACAATTGGCGAAAAGCTTAGAAAACCCCGCTAATAACTTGGAAGGAGACGTTCTTTTACCCATTTCAAAATATGAAAAAACCGAAAGAAGTGAAGAATCAGAAGAAACCGAAAAAAGTGAAGATACCGAAGAAAGTGAAGATTTGGAGGAAACAGAAAAAAGTGAGAGAAGAAGAAGCTAGTGATGAGTTAAGCGGACAAAGAGAGGTTGGATGACAGTGAAGAATATGAAGAGGTTGAAAATACCGATACCATCTAACTTGAGCAAATTGGGCACTGACATTACGTCTAAAGGGGCACTTGGAAGACAATACTTGTTGAAAATGTTACATTCCTCACAGCCGAACCGTAAATATCACACGTACGGAGCTAGATTAGGAAATGATGGTGAAGGAATACTGATTGGTGATAGTAAACTTGATGTTGATGTAGACAATAATGTAATAATTGGTGATGTCAAATACAAAGGCACAAAAGGTTTGTTTGAGCTCATTTTTAAAAATAATCCTGGTAGATATACTAAAAGAGATATGATATTGTTTAAGAAGATATTAGAAAAAACAAATGCTCATAGAAAGGGATATTCCAAAGATTCACCTGTATATAGAAATCAATCAGTGAAATATACAAGTATCATATCAAGTTTGTTTCCACCACATTCATTACAAAGAGCACGTGAGAAAAGAGCGTTATCTTCTGCGGAACTTAATCTTTTACACAAACCCAAAAAGAGAAAAAAAAATGATCCGACGTCTACAGGAAAGGGATTATTAAAAAGTCTATACAAGACTAATATAATTTATTACAACGATATCAATAAGTTGGTGGATCGAATGAGATTGTTATACGAAGCAATGCAAGCAGGACATACTGGTTTAGACAATGAATGGATCACTTTGGTTGACGAACTACGAAATAGGGGACTAATCGTGTATTAACATATATAAGTGTTATAGCAGCAAAATATATTGGTTTAGTTGAATCATGAGTGTGGACAAGTTCGGACGTTATTCCTGTCATTGGTGAAAATCCAATTGTTTATAATAAAAACTACAGGTTTGTCCGTTACAGCAGAAGGTGATTACAATGTAGGCAATAAACGTTTGAAATTTGTTAAAGATCCTCGAGATAATAACGATGCCGTAAATCTAAACACATTAAATTCAGAAACATCATCAAGTTTGAGAATTGACGGAGACGGTGTATATAACGTGAAAAAGCGTAGAATTATTAATGTTGCTGATCCTAAACTTAAACAAGATTGCGTTCACAAAAGGGTATGCAGACTCGCTGGTATAACCTAGCTTGAAAATCGAAGGAAATGCTTACAATGCTAAAGGTAAACAGATTCAAAATGTTCAAGATCCACTATTACCCTCAGATGCAGTTACAATGCGATATGTGACTAAAAGTACTCCTACCCAAACTGATGATCACTGGGGTTTTGCAGAAAAAAGGTTAAGCAATATAAAAGATCCAATTTATCCTAAGGAAGCAGTAAATTTAGAAACTCTGAAAAGAATGTTGAATAGTAGATTCAATGAGTGGACTAAATCTTATGATAAGAAATTAGAAAGGTTGGGTGCCGCCTTATTTCATTATATACACAGGGCTGCAGGTAGAGCTGCGGAACCACAAGTCGATGGTAGAACTTATTTGGATTGGCCGAGTATACATCAATCGAGTGATACAACACAAAACGTGGAAAAATAAACTACCAATTTAAATACAGATAAGCAAGACGATTGTTTCATTAAAGATGACTCATTTAAAGGGTGTACATGATTGTGAAGGTTTCCGATATAAATAGACAATGATGAAAAAACAGCGGGTCAGTCGCACTACAGAATTCATAAGAAGAGGAGGAGGAATTGTATCAACAGCAGTTTCAGCTTTTTCTAATCCTGTTGGAGCTATAGTGAACAAAGCGATTGATTTGCTACCTGTTGAGTTACATTTACCCGGAGGTTACCAATACTGTGGACCTGGAACAAAACTACAGCAACGTCTTGCAAGAGGATATCCAGGAATAAATAAACTTGACAAGGCTTGCAAAGAACGCGATATCGCATATTCGAAATATAGTGATACCCGCAATAGATCTATAGCGGATAGAGCGTTAGCTGAAAAAGCCTGGCAAAGAGTAAAGTCAAGTGACGTGAGTGTTGGTGAAAGAGCAGCAGCCTTAGCAGTAACATCAGCCATGAAGGCGAAAACAACATTTTAGGTGGTAAGAGGAAGAAAAGAAGTAGAACGAGGAAAACAACAAAGAAACATGGAGGAAGTATAAGAAGAAAACGTCGGTCAACCAAAAACAAAGGAAAAAACAAGCCTACAGTATGGTCTATGATAAAAAAAAGGGAAGAGGACTATACCTAAAACCTTACCGTGTGTATTGAATAAGAAAAAACAATTAATAATCCCGAATAAAGAATTGACAAATGAAGAACTGCTTCAATATGCTTCCTGTTTAAAAATCCCCTTCTTTAGAAGGAGTTTTCATGAAAGACGCTTTACCTAAGAAGATTTGGAGAAACGAGACTGGAATTGTAAATCTAGATAACACTGCAGGATCGGGCACTCATTGGATATGTTATAAAAAACTGAGGGAAAATATTTACTACTTTGATAGTTTTGGAAATCTACAACCACCGAAAGAGCTTCAGTACTACTTTCGCACGTCTGAGAATGTTTTTTATAATTATACTAGAGAGCAACCTGAAGAGACATCAATATGTGGACATTTATGTTTAAACTTTTTAGCTACAAGGTGTTAGTCAACTGTAAGATGTCATCGTATACAGTGTCGCTGGTCGGAAATTCATCAACTTTGAAAACTACCCTTTTTCCAGCTCTTCGTTTGCAACAAGGGAGTACTATGGGAAGCGGCCTTGTTAGATTTAACAACGTACAACTCTATTCCCAACATCAGTGAAGGTGTTAACAACAAGATACATTACTACAAGACTAAAGATAAAGATGGAAAATATTCAAAACTGGAAGTGATTAGTTTACCAACAGGCTCATACGAGATAGACAATATCAACAAAGTTCTAAAAAACTATATGGGAGAGGATAATATACAAATAGTAGGAAACAACAATACTATGAAAGCTGAAGTTACTTCGAAGTATTACATTGATTTTACTAAACAACATTCGATTGGAAAACTGTTGGGTTTCTCTAGTGAAAAACAAGATAATATATTAGAACCTAATAAGACGTATACAGGGGATAGCACAGTGACTATACTCAAAGTTAATTCAATAGATGTAATGTGTAATATTATACAAGGATCCTATAGAAACGGTGAAAACAATCATATATTACACACTTTTTACCCTTCAGTCGCACCGGGATATAAAATAGTTGAAAAACCACAAAACTTAGTGTACCTCCCGTTAAACACCAGTTTCATTTCAGACGTTGTAGTGAACATACTAGATCAAGACGGAAACCATATTGACTTCAGAGGTGAAGATATCATTGTGCGAATCCATATAAAATCGTCTGCCTAAAAAATGGGGCTATCATTTGAAAGGAAAGGGTCGACTAGTAAACAGGTCAGTACCTCCTCGGCCGCAGGAAGAATTAACAAGTGAGAAACATTCGTTTTCTTGAAGACATTGGATTAAAACTTGTGAAAAAACACAACAATGGATATAGCGGATATAACGCAAGGTCCGACATTCGACGAGACCATATGGGAAAAGGAGTATCACACGCACAACCCTTACGCTTCGTCAAAATTGAACAATAACGATGAAATCAGAATTCCTATACAACAACAAGATATTTATACTCTTCCGTGTGAAAGTTATTTATATATCGAAGGAAGAGTAACAAAACGAGATGGTACCGTTGGATCAACTGTTCCGTTCATAAACAATCCCATGGCGTATTTGTTTGACGAAATCAGATATCAAATATCAGGGGTTACAGTGGATTCAACAAAAAATGTTGGCATTTCTAGTACATTGAAAGGTTTAGCATCTATAACACCGAATGAGAAGAATCTGTTGAGTGTCGCAGGATAGATCGCACCTGAAAAAAGACACGTTAACTCCTGACTCATCGGGAAACTTTGATTTTTATGTACCTTTGAAATTATTACTGGGATTTGCTGAAGATTACAGAAGAATAATAATAAATGTAAAACAAGAATTGGTTCTATTGAGAACGTTTAACGATAAAGATTGTATCAAAGCAGCGGCAGGAACAACTGATGCCAATATGGAATGGAAACTAACATTGGACAAGATTGTTTGGAGAGTGTCACTTGTACGGCTAAATGATGAACACAGAATTACGCTGTTGAAAAAGTTAAAATCGGATCGAGATATAGTAATGCCGTTCAGAAGTTGGGAGTTTCATGAATATCCTGTTTTACCATGAACTCAACGACACACATGGAGTGTAAAGACTTCTACACACTTGGAAAAGGCGAGATACGTGGTATTCGGATTGCAAACCAAGAGAAGTAATGTACTTACCGCAAACGCTGGTGAGTTTGATCATTGCAAAATAACAAATTGTAAAGTGTACCTGAATTCGCAGTTTTATCCTTATGACAACATTAATATATCTTTTGAAAAGAAGAGATACAGTGTGTTGTACGATATGTACGCTAGATTTCAAAGTTCCTACTACGGTAGAACAAACATGCCTCTGCTAAGTCCTCAAGAGTTTGTTAGTAAGGCACCGATTGTAATAATTGATTGTTCAAAACAAAATGAATCTGTGAAATCGTCAAATGTTGATATCAAGATAGAAATGGAATTTCAGGAAAATATACCTGACGATACTTCTGCGTATTGTTTAATTTTACATGATAAAATTGTAACATACACACCGCTGTCAGGTATTGTAAAAACAGTTTTGTAGAAAATTTACCCCCACCACAACATCCGAGTTAAATAGCGGAGCATTGAGACCGGCCTTCATTCGTTTGTGTGACACCGCTTGGGTAACATCGCATATACACAATGAGTTCTCTAGCACAGGACAATTCGGAATTAACTCCGTTACTGAAGGAGGAAAATAAGACCGTAGAAGCAAAAGTTATTAAGGAAATAGACGAGTTTTTAAAGTTTGAGAAAAAAGAAGACAACAAACAAGAAGACAATAGAAAAGAAGAGGAAGAAAAACCAGCCAAAGTCGGCATTAAAAGAAAAAGGAAGTTTGAGGAAAACATTGCAACAGAAATACTAACTGAAGTTTTTCTAAGGATCTTTTACCCGATATCATCATGTTTAAGTAAGAGTATTTCTATTGGACTGAAGAAATCATTAGATTATTCACCTACGGTGATACTGAACCACGGTCCAAGGGTGGTACTGTTCTCTACTAGTGCGTGGGAATCTCTCTTAAAACATTTACATCTAATAGAATGCTACCTCAACAACGGTATGTGTGGAAGGAAAACAAACATTCGACTTTCTGATTGTGACAACGAGATCGATGTAGTTAAACATCGTGCGCAAGTACAAGTATGCATTAAGGGCCTTGACTCGACATGATAATAAAGTTATACTGACACGTGAAGAATTCCACATCTTCAAATGTGCATCGTCACCCGTTACCAGATACATGAAACAGTTGGTATTTTCTAGCTCTATCATAAAGGATTACTTGGTGGACACGTTGGAAAAACAACCGGATAGCACCATACTCTACGGACCTGTGGATACGTCTGTTTTTAATAGAATACCTCATGAAGTTGAAATGTGGCGACAATTGAGAGACTTTAAAAACACCGTAGAAGCAACAGAAGAAGAAGAAGAAGAAGAAGTTGGAGAAGTAGAAAACATTGAACCTGCAAAAGATCAACAAGGTTAATGAGTTAAAACAATAAAATAAAAACTTTGAAAAAATACAAAAAAAAAAAAAATTATGTGAAAGTGGGGTAGGCCTACCGGGGATGGTGCCCACGTTAAATATACACCAACGCGCCTGTAACTGTACGGCCTGGTATTTAAGAATACCTACCGTGGTGTGGAAAGCAGTTGATGCAAGACCTCCGACATGGATGGATTAGATATAATCACAAGACCTTGTGTTATAGAATTTCAAGCGTTTCGTGGAAACAATGATAAGTTTATTATCAAGGAATTAATAATTTTAGACTTGCACACATTTGTTGTTTACCCATTTATGTTTGAACCTCCGTTCTCCTGGAACAAACTAAATTCAAAAGCAAAAAGAACAAACGCATGGATGACAAAATATTTCCATCACATACAGTGGTATGAAGGCTATATAGCTTACACTAATCTACACAGTATCATGTTTCAGTTTTGTAAACAATATAATGTTATTTACACAAGAGGATTAGAAAAGAGAAACTGGATACAACGATACACGTACGGAAAAGTCTACGATATATATGTAGACAGGGACTTTACAAATCAACAAGGTCATATTTGTGTAAATACTAATAATCCTAAACATGGACTATCAGAGTGTGCTGTACGCAACGCGTACCGTTTAGCGAGTTACTTGAAGGCTGGAAACATATGTGATGGTGTCGGTGGTGGGGGTACCGGAGGGTATAAATGTCCGGTAGTGGTTCGTCCGGACATATGCAGTAAGGCAACATATCAGAACACAGCAGCGACTACAAAGATGACAACACCACCGCAGAAGCAGTCTCTTCAAGCACTAGTTGAAATATTCAACACACAATCGAAATCCAACGTTCTATTTACAAGGAAATGTTCAGAGCTAAAAGAAAACCGACACTACATAGTACACAACGTAAGGAAGATGGAAACAACACATGGAGAAGCGGTTTTGGTTTCACTCAGCGAAGCCTCCTTCACACAAGGTGATGAAGCAAAATTTCAAGTGTTTCTACCGAAACGATTTGTTCATCTACTGATGAATGTGTATTTACGGAACATTCAACCTGGATCCTTGTATCTGGTGTCCCACGGATCAAGTGGAAACAACTCTACAGAACTCACTCTGCACGTCTCGAACGAATGATGGATTTTGTAAAATCAATTTGTTTGTATTGTAGTTATTCTAGTCAATTGTAAATAGTTGTTGTATATTGTTGTTGTAAATAAAAAAACAAAATAAAAAAAAAATTAAACCAACACGGCAGTATATGAAATAAGATACTGCCGTGTTGGTTTTTTTAAAAACCAATTTCGGTGACCTTGACCTACATTTCGGACTTGTAAAATTTTTGCTGTTTGAGTTTTTGGAACTGAACACGGAGTTTAACTTCTTTTTATTGTTTACCCCCACCACAAATTAATTTTATTTAACTTTGTTGTTCTTGTGTGTTTTAAGTCAGTATCATCTCGTCAGGCTCAGCGTGAACATGAACACAGACTTATTGATTGTCTTGACCAAGTTGAAACGTGCTAATCCGACATGGAGTTGTCATGACTACAAGTAAAAACTTAAATTGATGGAGCACATAGCGCTATCTGTAGAGAAGAGGAAACAACAGTTGAAGTGTTCATCGAAATTACCTCTACGGTTTGGTAAGCATTTCATAGAATGCTTTATCAAATTTGAAGAAAGAACATTTACCCGCTTGTTACAAAACATTGGACCTGCAGAGTGCGGTGAAGATTTATACAACACTCTGATGATGAAGATAAAAGGCGAACCCGTTTCTGAATAGAAGGAGGACAAAGTTGAGTGGTGGGGGTAAAGTAGTGGGGGTAAAGTAGTTGTGGTGGGGGAGAAACCGAGTCCCTAGCGGACCTGCTGGCGCTACATCACTTCGCATCCAGCTGTCGAACAGTGCACCTCTCGCTCCTATTACAACAACAACAACAAGAAATAAATGGACTCTCCAGTACAAGATGATACAGTTTCTTCATCAACACACTATAGCACAAATAACATTTCTCATGTACCAGTTATAGATGAACGGGAAATTCAAGTACAAGAGGTGAGTAGCACTACATCTTCAGATATTGAAGCAATTTTGCTATCACTAATTGACGGTTAAGAAAACAATGAAGTGTTTGCAACAACAACTATCGTTCAGACTTGGAATATGTACCACCACCACCACAAACAACATCGATGAGAAGAGGGACTGAAGTAGTAGTAGTAGAAGAAGAGAGAAACAAAATTTGAACATTACAAAAACATTATTACGTATTTATTGTTTCCAGTGTTGCCAACCTAAAAAATTCCCTCACAAAAATTCCCTCACTACAAAATTTCCCCCACACACACACACACACACACACAGATCTTGTACGAATTATTGTTTTCGTTACAATACTATTTGTTGTTGATTACAAAGTTTTGTTCTTCAAAACAAATACAGATCTTGTACGAATCGTATTCGTTTTTGAGTAACCAATTTTGTAATCAACAACAAATAGTATTTTAACGAAAACAATAATTCGTAAAAGATCTCTTTTTTAAAACTTACTTTGGATGACCTTGAACTTTAAATCGTGACGTCACCAATTCACGTCCCCGTGACGTCCTCAGCCACGTCACACTCTAATATGACGCAGGCCAACTTTTCTTTAAATTTTTTGACAACCGGAAGTCATCAATTGAGCCAGCAGCCCTAGTTTCACACTACTTATATTTGTGCATTTTGTACTAGAACTGTAATATATTGGTGCATTTTGTACTTGAACTGTAATATATTTGTGCATTTTGTACTAGAACTGTAATATATTTGTGCATTTTGTACTTGTACTGTAATATATTTATGCATTTTGTACTTGTACTGTAATATATTTGTGCATTTTGTACTTGTACTGTAATATAATTGTGCATTTTGTGCTTATATAGTTATAAATTTGTGTTGTGTGACGTTTACTTGTACTGAACAATTTAAGGACACTTGATAGGCTAAACATAATCGTTTTTAAATTATTTAAAACTTCCAATTTATCTGGAACTTTATTTATTTAATTCTACTACTATAACAATAACCTATATCACTCTACTATAAATTATTATGAATGATTAATTGAGTTTATTATAAATAAGAAAAGAATTAGGAATCTTTTGGAGTCAAGATCAGCAATTTGTATTTATGACGATAATAATAAGAACTGATAATAACGCCTATTTCTGTTAGAGATTAATTATTTGTTATCTTAATTTAAATTGAAAAATAATGAGAAAGCAGAGTTTTTATAATGTAAACAAGCATAATGACGCTTCTTACAGTTGTTAAAAGTTTGATAACTAATTATTCATTCTTTCAAGTAATATGATTACTACCGTATACTTTTTATTTTATTCCATAGTGATTAGCAGTTATTTACATTTGATGCTGCAACAAGAGGAACATAATCATTTATAATATAATAAATTTACTAGGTTTTTTTTACTTAAGAATTAACGTGTTGAGTTATTATTTTTGTACATATTTAAATAAGAATATGTGAATGTAAACTTCTCTATTAGTAATTTAGATTACTTTCAAAGACATTATTAAGAATAACTGACACATTTATTGGACATTTTACGCTATTATTTCAAATAAAAAATAGTTTTCTTCTAAATCTGTGCTGTTTATACGACTATTACTCATACATTTAGATTTAAAAAAAATTATAACAATCTTTCTAGATTGTTCGCATTGCTTTTTTTATAGTTTATTAGTATTTTTTTAGTTCAACATGTAAAAAATTTAAGATAAGCTGACATCTTGTGTTAAAGTAAAAACATTATGTTCTTTGTTATATTTTCTCTACAAGCATTGGATACTATGTTTAGTAACTTAATTTAAGATGTTAGGAATACTTATATACACTTTTATTCATTAATATTTAAATATGTTTTGAATCATTAGCATTAATAATGTTAAATAAAATATATGTTATAGGCCCTTAAATCTTCCATCGTCTATAAAGGTTTTTAATTGTTTTATTACACCCTGCCTAATACTGCATATTAGATATTAGTAGATAACATAAGAACAATGTTTTGTTATTATAACAAGTTATTTTATGTTATCAACTACATTAAATGTAACATTAGTTTGTTTGAAGATGCTGTATTATTATTTCATAAAAATACTCATTTCTGGTACATCATTAGGTATATCTAAGTATGAAATCCTTCCACTAAATTGTCTATGAAATAATATAATACTTTTCTTATGTATGGTTTAAATACTTTTAGATTTTACTGTTCTGAACGATCATGTTGACTCTAACTTTTATTTGGCAAAGTAGGAAACCTAGTGGGATGTCATGTAGTTTTCTTAATTGTAATATTTATTACTCTACTTTTAATATTAATTTTGCTTCATTCAATTTACTTAATTACCAAACTGAAATACAATATAGTCTTTCGATAAAAATATTATGTAAATTATTTTATGTATATTTTAACGAAATTTAACTTAAAGAAAATAATTATCTTTAGTCAAAAAACTAGTTATATTTAGAACGCAAAATCGCAATACATTTAAAACCAATAAATTTTCAACATTCAATGAAAAGTAAATAAGAAACGATGGCAATTTACTTAGTGAGACTAATAAATAATGAATTCTTTGCAAACAGAAGGTTCTCAAGAACAACTGTTTTGTTTTTCCTTAAATACAACCCAGTGTTTTTAATAACATCCTATATAACTTTACTGGCACTAATAAGAATATTGTTTGGTTTTTAAAATCTATTTATTTACAAAAATTCGTGTCAAATATTTGATATTATATTATTTTTAATTAATGCAATTGGATATAACCTTTTATGTTATTTTAACATAAATTAGTAACATTTCAATATAAACCACTATCAGTATTTTACTCTGAAAGTAATTAACCACTAATTGCCCTTAAATAGTAATCTTTTTCTAAATAACCGTTTGTAAAATGTATAATATTTGTAAAACATTTTCACCCTAAGCCTCATGGTAAATAGTTTTGTAAAACTATACATATAATATATTTAATTAACTATATTATTTTTTTTATACTAATGTTAATGCTACATCCAGTATTTTAATGTAACTTGATATGTTCTGATGGGAATACGTCCTTCAATGTACTGTACACCCAGTAAAAATTATATATTATTGAAGCTATTTAAGACAGTAAAAATAAAAATGTTCCCTTCTGCTTTTTCCATTAGCAACGCAATCAGCAAAACAGGTGTTGTTTCGTGGAAACAAGTACAAGTAAACAGTTACACAGTGTAAGCTGCAGCTGGGTTTGAACTGATGAAATGTAAATTTGATATGTACCTAACCACAGTACTAGGTGTTGCACTACTCATCAATTTTAACACCGATCATGAATCAGTATTTTAACGTCAGTACACCGTAATGTATTGACATAATTTAATGACTAAGGGTAGTAAGTATTTATTGTAACGTTCTTAAAAAGACATCAAGATTATTAAGATTTTTATATGACTCTCACATATAACGATCTTAATACTCTAGCCAGTATGAAGACTGACACGTGACTTTTGGAATACGTACTTTGTAAGACCAACCAGTTTGGTTATTTTAATAAAATAATTCTCAACACGTAACTAAAACTTTGTTTGAGACATATTTATTTAAAAAATATTTTTAAAGAGTCAATGTACTATTAAAACTTACGTTTTACTAACATTTTATTACTACAAATGTAAAAAATATGATGAATAATTCTTATTTGATTTCATGATAACATTGGTTGTTGGTGATCCTAAATAGAGTATCTTTTTGAATAACCACTATTAAAAAAATAGGCTAATCGTAAGACCTTAAGGCTCAGTTATATGATATCAAAATAAGACTTTCACTATTTCACCCAAATTTCATCTACGCCATTTAGTAGTTCTCTGTTTGAGCTCTGTCAAACTATGTTGGAATCTAACATAGCACACAAATATGTAATATATATTTCAGATTGTTAGTGCCTAACATACTGGCTAATTTAGGTTTTAGCATATATGCATATTTCATTTGTAAGGTAAATTTATTTATTTATTCGTAAGACGCCGATCGTCAAGATATGGGTGAATATGGATTTCGAATGAGTGTGATGAGTGTAGATGAGCGAATGTAGTCATTGTTACAAACTAAGGCCGACTTATTCCTTAGAAAGTGTCATTAATTAATAGCCCAATGACAAATGAACAGCAGGTGATTATCAGCTGATCCTTCTCAAAATGTATTGAATCTGATTGGGATCGAACTGAGAACCTTTAGCACATGAAGCTGGGATTGAACCAACTACGCTACCTACCAACAAATATATATATAAACATTCTGATTTTATAATAAGATATACAAATGTATTGGAACCAAATCATTGCATCATTGGTTTTTATTAATTTGATGTAGTTTCACTATCTTCCGTTCTCAGATTTATTTTAACGTTTCATTAAAAAATATATCAAACATTTAAATCATACATCTACTAATTATTTGATTATATGTTGACCCCTAACTACGTACATTGCAGAATCAGATAGGTGAAAGCTGGTTCAAATCTAGAATAAATTAAACTTAAATTCAACATTTGAAGCAGCATAAACGGTTACGATACACACCTAAAGTTTATAAAATTATATAAATATTATATATACGACAGTAAACATTTATTTAATAGTAATTAGCTATATTTTTGTTTGACTGAACTGCAGTAAAAATGTTTGCAAAAAAAAATCTCTTCTGATCTGAGATTTTTTTGATTCAATCAATCATGCAGCCTGAAAAAAACAAAAAGCATTTTCAAAGTGTAGACTATTAAATAATCTACTATTATATATAATTCACTTCTGTATATAATACAAAAGGTTACTTTACATATACTAGACATACATGAGAAATCATAACCATATCCCTATTCTCAAGTAAATTTAAATTTGTGTGATAAAACTCAGAGAATCTTTGAGAGTTAATTTAAATAAAACAAGGCGTCTTGAGATCAAAGGGACTGGAAAATTAGTTACCAACCTCTACTTTTGTTCGTTATAACCACGTTATTTGGGCTAAAAGTTGATGGAATAATTTTTTAGGGGAAACTAACTGTATGTTATCTACAATGAAATAGACAAATTAACAATCATATACATATACGTAGATAAAAAGAATAACAATTTTGATTGTGACAAATTGTAATTTTACGATTGTTGTTTGAGAATATAAACTACATTCTAAGCCAACGTTTTCTCAAGGAAATAGATTTACAAACATTCAAATCACACTAAAAAATAAATAATCTATTGCCATAAATAGAAAATAAATTATACAGTATACTTATCTAATACGAGCATACTATACTAATATATAAGGCTTCCTTTAGCATTACGTTAGCATGAAGTTTTTTATACTCACTGAAGTTATTCCACCAATATTATGGGATAAGAAATACTATCTATATTATAACAAATATTGTTGCCGTACTAATATTTTACACCAAAACGTTTCATGTCTAAGTATGTTGTTTATATAACTAATAAGGTTTTGGCTACGGATCTGACACTGTTTTGCCAATTTAAACTGAACACACTTTATTATACGGCAAAATATGTTCAGACCAAAAGGACATTTGAACTTTTTTAAGTGGTTATTGTATTTAATTTATAAAAACCCCATGAGATGAATTTTATTTAACTGTTACTTTTATTTGAGCTCACTAGTTATAATAAATTACGCTTCCAGATATGTACAAACTTATACGATCAAATAGACTCTATTTCAATTCTTAAAATGTAACCACTTATAGTAAAATAATGAATGTTACTCTATCATAAACGAGATTTAGTCCAGACAATATCTTTTACTGTTCCTGAACTGCCACCGTTAAACAATGTCATCCACTTCAGGCCAAAGACTAAATATTCACAATACCACAATCTGACTGACACGTCGACTGATAAGTGCCTTCGTAAAAGTCACCTCTACGATTCCAGAAGGTTTTATAATATTTCTGGGTGGAGATCGAAGTAATTCTGGCCACCATTTCAGGAAGGTTCTGGCTCTATCTGTAGGAAAACTAACTGCCATTCAATTATATTCAAGGGGTGACAGGGATTAGCCTATAAATGAAAGTTTTCTATTACCCGTGCAGGGGGGGGGACTCGATTACTTTTGCGTAACTGCTGATAGTATCTAGAATCAAGGGTCAGTATTATCATAACAGGTATAATTAGCTTTATTGTAGCTACTTAATTACATTTATTTACATTGGGTCTTAAATTAGGAAATTGAAAAGTAACCATGTTAGTAGACAATTTAGAGTTGTCTGTTAACGTACCTCATTAGCGTTTGAAATTAAGGTAATGATTTAAATGATTATATGAATGTAAAATGCCTGTGTATGATATTTTAGTCGGACTAGTTCGACTGTTCCTCAGAAAGGGCCAGTTATTAATAGCCCAATAGCCAGGGCAACTAAGAAACCTAGAGCTTTATGTGGAATCCGAACCGCGTAACGTGTTATTATAACAAGCACAACACAAGTATACACATCATTAATTGAATGAGATACTAATACAAGTCTATAATTCACACAATGGATATGGAATAACTATAATAAGTACATAATAAGGTCAAGTAATGGACAACAAATGTACCAATTTCGCAATACGTAGAAAGAATTTACAACATATTATACAAACATAAGATTCGAACAGTGAATAGACAGTACGTAAAATTAATATTTGGAATACATAACATGAACTTGTAACGTATGTAACAAATATGAAAGTCGTACAACTGTACTTTGAGTACAATTGTTTCATTTTGGTATTGTTTTTCTAAATCACTTTTGATCAATTTATTACAGCTTAACTACCTACAATCTGCCAGTGATCCAGTAAATGCTCTTGGACACGTATGTTTCGGCTTTTTATGTCATCATCACCTTAAAAAAAAATTAAAAGACCACCAAAAATTTAATTAAAAATAATAAGCCGAAACATGTAATCCAAGAAAATGTACGGGATAACTGGCAGATTGAAGGTAGGGGAGGGCGGGGTACTTTGTCACAATTTTTACTTTTGATTTTTTCACCAAGTTTTGGTTTGTTTTTTAGCCAAATCAAATATGTTAATAAATAGTCCATACCTTTTTACAAGTTATGAGAAATTATCAGATTTCTAGTAAGTATCTAAGTATTTGATAATATTTTTTTTCCTAAGCACTTCAAGTGTGACAAAGTGCCCCATGGCAGGGTACTTTGTCACAAGGTATGGGGTACTTTGTCACATGTATTTTAAAGGGGAAGAACTTTAGCCACCAAAGTTTAAACATTTTTTTATTACCTTATTTATTTTATAGGATTCATTTGTAATTCATTACATAATGACTAATAGACTACTGTATGCTGTATAGGTATAAAGTATTAGAAGATTTACATTCTAATGATGTGAACAAGCTATTCATAGAAATGAGAACGTGTGATTATCACTAATGTAAATCCAAGAAAAGAAGAAGTTATAATAATTAATCATATAAATCAAACAACAAAATATAAACTAGTGAATTGCGATCATACAATGAAGAAACAATATTACTTAGTAACCTAGTTATACAGGCTTATTTACTTTTGAAATTTTAATCATCTTTGTCTGCGTCACAATTTTCACAAACATAGAAGATGGAGCCACGTCCACATTTCTCGTGGGCCCAGTCTTTGCACTTTGTACATTGTATCCATACTTCATTAGGAACACTTTCATCATATTTGTCTCCACAGACCAAACATAAGGCATCCTCTTCATCTGATGACTCCAAACAGAGGACAGCGGACTTTTTGTTGCGCTGTCCTTCAATTTTATTTTTTTACTAGGCACAAATGTTTTAGTACACTTCTTACTATCTTCATACAGCCTCTTTTTAGGATTTCCTTTCTTTTTGGTTGCAAGGCGTTATTCTCATTTATCTAATGTGACAAAGTGCCCAAATGGTTTGTGACAAAGTGTCCCCGCGTGTATTTGTTTTGCTTCCGTGACTGTTTTACCAACTTAAAACTAACCTAACTTTAACAAATATACATTAATGTATAGCTAATAATCGTAAGAATAAGATAATATAATATTGACATACCTTGAAATTGACTTTGGCAAAGTAATAAAATGTCAAACACCAACAAAAAAACTTTACTTGGAGAGGCTAAAAACAATAAAAATTCTCTCTGTTCCGTTCACTGACACACCACGTGTTTGAGACTATCTGTACGGGGGGGGTGGCAGCCTTGGGCAGCTTGGGATGATAGTCAAATTTCCCTCCTCCATCCAAATTTCCCACAGTGGACCTTGTGACAAAGTACCCGTGTGACAAAGTACCCGTCCTCCCCTAATTAACCTGTAATACATTTATTTTACATTACTTGCCAGTAAAAGGACGTACTTGTAAAACACTTTCAAACGGAAGTTTTCTATATAGTAAAACTCCAATATGCATGTCTACTAATAATTTTAGTATTTAAAATATTTGTCGTAGTATAATGTAAAGATATAATTATTAGTTGTAAAGTAATAAAATAAAAATTATAAAAAGATGGTAAATAATTAAAAAATTTCCTACATTAAAATTGCATTATTACAAAATTAAGATAATTATTTATACTCTTCAATATCGTTACGTTTATTTCGTGTTTTCAATATAAATAAAATAAACAAACATATTATGTATCATGCACATGGACATTGTTTAAATTCTATTTTCCTGAGTTTCATTATACAGTAAAGTGTGAAGATTACCACAAAGAATTCAATTTTAAAATTTATTTTTGTATAAACCAACATAAAACACATATTTATATTATTTTACTAAACAAGATTACCTACTTTAATAAAAAGGATCGTATTATCAACACGTCTTTTAGTTAGTAATATTTATTTAATATAATGCATGTTATTATTGAATGTTAACTGTTTTAGAATCGAAACATTGTATAGCAATTACATTTCACAAAAACATCGTTTGCAAAATTTGAAAAACGAGATATTTTTATGGTATGTTGATTTGCAGGGGCAGATAGATATATTTCTTACACCCTTAACGATATAAATTAATACACTAGTTTTTAATAACCAGGGTTGAAGTATCAAAGAAAATGTTGCATCATTGTGACCGAAACCTTCCATACAACTTAAGAAACTTATTTACTTGAAGTAAGAGAATCAAGAGTTTTGAAAAGTCAACATAAAATAAACTTGTAGAACTTCTTTAAGAGTTTGAATCAAAACATATTACTGCACCATTTAACCCTTTTCAACGATACTATCTCTGTTGAATATATTTTAAATATAAAATGTAAAACAAATATATTTAGATATTCTATAAATTGAAATATTATAGGCAAAAATATTTTGTTTACCTATCTTTAGGATGCATTTAAAAATTGTGATCTTGTATATTGTAATATTCATGATAAAAATTTTAATATTCATATAAAATATGTATCACAATATACCGTGAATTGCACCATCTATCAAATAAAATATGTATCACAATATACCATAAACTGCACCATCTATAAAATAAAGTATGTATCACAATATACCGTTAAACTGCACCATCTATTAAATAAAATATGTATCACAATATACCGTGAACTGCACCATCTATTAAATAAAATATGTATCACAATATACCGTGAACTGCACCATCTATTAAATAATATATGTATCACAATATACCATGAACTGCACCATCTATAAATAAAATATGTATCACAATATACCGTGAACTGCACCATCTATCAAATAAAATATGTATCACAATATACCGTGAACTGCACCATCTATCAAATAAAATATATATCACAATATACCGTGAACTGCACCATCTATCAAATAAAATATGTATCACAATATACCGTGAACTGCACCATCTATCAAATAAAATATGTATCACAATATACCGTGAACTGCACCATCTATCAAATTAAATATATATCACAATATACCGTGAACTGCACCATCTATCAAATAAAATATGTATCACAATATACCGTGAACTGCACCATCTATCAAATAAAATATGTATCACAATATACCGTGAACTGCACCATCTATCAAATAAAATATGTATCACAATATACCGTGAACTGCACCATCTATTAAATAAAATATGTATCACAATATACCGTGAACTGCACCATCTATTAAATAAAATATGTATCACAATATACCGTGAACTGCACCATCTATTAAATAAAATATGTATCACAATATACCGTGAACTGCACCATCTATTAAATAAAATATGTATCACAATATACCGTGAACTGCACCATCTATTAAATAAAATATGTATCACAATATACCGTGAACTGCACCATCTATTAAATAAAATATGTATCACAATATACCGTGAACTGCACCATCTATCAAATTAAATATGTATCACAATATACCGTGAACTGCACCATCTATCAAATTAAATATATATCACAATATACCGTGAACTGCACCATCTATCAAATAAAATATGTATCACAATATACCGTGAACTGCACCATCTATCAAATAAAATATGTATCACAATATACCGTGAACTGCACCATATATAAAATAAAATATGTATCACAATATACCATGAACTGCACCATCTATCAAATAAAATATGTATCACAATATACCGTGAGCTGCACCATCTATCAAATAAAATATGTATCACAATATACCGTGTACTGCACCATCTATCAAATAAAATATGCATCACAATATACCGTGAACTGCACCATCTATCAAATAAAATATGCATCACAATATACCGTGAACTGTACCATCTATCAAATAAAATATGTATCACAATATACCATGAACTGCACCATCTATCAAATAAAATATGTATCACAATATACCGTGAACTGCACCATCTATCAAATAAAATATGCATCGCAATATACCGTGAACTGCACATCTATCAAATAAAATATGCATCACAATATACCGTGAACTGCACCATCTATCAAATAAAATATGTATCACAATATACCAAGAACTGCTCCATCTATCTAATAAAATATGCATCACAATATACCATCGAACTGGCACCATCTTATCAAATAAAAATATGTCAAATCAAATCAAATCAAATTATTTATTTGCAATGACATTACAAAAATGTATAGCAAACGTCATCCCTATATAAAAATCTAAAACATACATCCCACATAAAAAGCCTCTGTCAAAACATACATCATTTACGGTTGCACTCATATTCACTCATACCAAATCCCCACTTCCGACACCGGTTGTCAGTCTTCTGATTATGCGGTCTCCCAGTTGTTTGCCATAAACTTGTCCACACTATAAAATGCATGAGACGCTAAACAGCGTTTGAGACCAGTTTTTAACGCCTTGAGCATTGGGGCATTCTTAATTGAATCCGGCAACTTGTTGACAAAACGAACACTTGCGTGTGAGGGCAAGCGTTCTTAGACTACCATCCTGTGATTCCCAGTTCGGTAGTTGTGTTTCTGCCTCTTGTGTCGTGTGTATGTACAGTATTGTGCGAATTAATGTGAACAAACAGAATAATTTGTAAATATGATTTATTTAGGACAAAGATAAATTTAAGTACACTTATATGAGATAATTTCCATTAACTAGTATTTAATGTGTCCCCCTTATTACTTGTATGACTTCCTGGAGTCTCTTGGCATGGAATCCACAAGTTTTTTGCAATTGTTTGTGATGGCTTCAATCTCTAAACCAAACCTGAATCAACTGCTTCCACCAGTTTTGCTTTTGTCGTACAGTCCAATTTTTGTAGGCCTAGCCTTCCATATTGCCCACAAATTTTCTATAGGATTAAGATCAGGTGAATTCCCAGGCCAATCAAGAAGGGTAATATTATTATCTGTAAAGTATTTCATCATAATCTTCGATACGTGGCACGGAGCCGAGTCTTGTTGAAAAATTGCGGTCCCTTCGGCCTGTACTTTATTAAGTTCTATAGCTAAGCGTTGCCCTAGCAATGCTTTGTATTTTTCACTATTCATCATATCTTCAATTGGAATAAGGTGTGCCAGTACCTGAGTATGAAAAAACAGCCCCAGAAACATTTTTTTGGGGGGATGTTTGACTGTTTGGTTAATATGGCTAGCAGAAAGTGACTCATTGGCTGCCTTATGAACGAACTTTGATCGCTGGCCCTGCACAACGAAGTGGGTCTCGTCAGAAATAACACTTTTCCTCCAATCTTTCTTGCACTTCAAATGAGCATATTTTTTTTGCCCAATTCAGCCTTTTTTTCATCATAGGCACTGTCAGAAGTTGTTGTTCCTCTGTGGTCTCACGGCTCTTCTCCCTCCTTCTAAGAGAACGTCTGCGTACTGTTGAGTCGTGAATTTTCATCTCAGCCTTTTCTAAATCTTGCTGAAGGTCATAGCTTGTTTTTCTGGGATGAAATTTGCTATCTCGCAATAGAAAGGCTTCATCTCGAGGAGTAGTCTTCCGTTTTCTTCCACATTTTCCTTTCTGCGGCACTTCAACTGACCCTGGTTTGCTTTTTTGTTTGATAATTTTGTTTACTGCACCCAAACTTACACAACACTCCTTTGCAATGTCCCTCTGAGTCATTGGTGTATGCTCACTAAGTGTTATGACCTTTTCTCTTTTTCTAGGCGTGATATCCATATTAATAACATAATCAAACCAGAATGCACCATTTTCACAAAATCAACGAAAATAAGCACAAACTTGTATAAACATATAAAATATAACACTGTTATAAGACAAAAAGCACGTGTTTACATCAATTTACTAATAAGGTTTTTGAGGTATGTTGTTTTCCTGGACAAAACAGCTGATAGAATGGGCACAGCAGGTGTGCCAACTTATGAAAAACTGAAATTTTGTCTCTGTTCACATTAATTCGCACAATACTGTATGTCCCGGCCACTTGTCATAACGCTTTTGATATGCTAAATAGGGTTGTCTCCAGTATGTAAAGGCTAGACAAATGTCAACAGTTGCAATTTTTTGAATGTTTCTTTGCAGGTTTCTCTGAACTTTAATTGTGCAACAATGCGAACCGCTAGTTTTTGCAATTTAAATGCTCTGCTAAACTGATTGTTTGCAGAAGCTCCCCACAGCACCACACCGTAGGTGAGATGGGGGTAAATCAGACCGTAATACGCCGTCATTAGAACTTGAATTGGGCAGAATTTTGCTAACGTCCTCAAAACATAAATGCCTGAGGACAATTTGGAGCAAATATGGTCCATGTGCGAATTCCAGGTCAACCCTCGATCCAGTGTGTATTCCCAAGAATTTTGATGTAACAGTCTCATCTAACCGTTTATTCTGCCAGCCAAATGAAGTGGTCTCTCCATGTCATCATATGGTTCGCAACGGAAAATGACAAAACATTACATTTTGAGTGGTTTACTTCAGATTGAGACTGTTGAAATATTGGACACAATTGTTTAAATCAAAAAAAGCTTGTTGTTCAAAGGATCGGTGTTAATTTTTTTCTGAAAAAAAGGGTCGTGTCATCTGCGTACTGAATGAGTTGCCCCATGCATCAGCGATGACCCTATGGTCGTTGATATAGATGAGAAAAAGAATCGGGGCTGAGTATTGAGCCCTGAGGAACTCCGTATCTCAGCTCCATTGGTTCAGATAATTTGTCTGAAATTTGGACAACTTGGAATCGATTGTTCAGAAAAGAGTGAAGCCACTTGAGCGGCACTCCTCTTATCACCATAAGATTCAAGTTTTTCAAGCAGCCTAGCGTGGTCAACGCAGTCAAGAGCTTCAGACAAATCGAGAAAACACTAAGTTTGTACTCTCGATCTTCTAATCCCTCAACAACCTTGTCGACGAGACTCACAATAGCGTCCTACTGTCGATTTGTTTTTTCTGAAACCAAATTGGTTGTCAGAGAGAAGGTTTGTGTCTGTTTAGAAACTGAACCATTCTAATTTAAAAAGAGTTTTTCAGATACTTTGCTTAATACTGGCAACATTGAGACAGGAATATAATTATTTGTGGAATATGGATAGTTTTTCTTAAAAATTTGGCATACTTTTGCAACTTTAAGGAGTGAAGAAAAAACTTCATTTTCAAAAGGTAAGTTTATTAATTGCATCAATGGTGTAATGATCTAGTTCGCAAACTTTTTAGTGAGCTACTAGTACATTAAATTTATACCGTTTGATTTTTTTGGCTGGGAGCTGCTGAATAATTTTCTCGACCTCTTCCTTAACTACCGGAGCCAGTACCATTGATGTAACTGGGCTCCGTATACGCATAGGTTTCTTGTGGAGTGAATGACAGCGCCGAGCTCAAAAGCAACAGACGCGAAGAATCTATTAAAACTCGTTTGTCACGTCGGTCGAATCGTCCACAAGTCTTTCCCCAACTTTAACTTTAATTTGTTTCCGTTCTATTTGCTTATTGTTTATATGTCCCACACCGTTTGTTGGGAACATTTTTCGATAACAGATGCTTTGGATACATTATACGATTTGGCGGCTTGGATAACCTTCTGTAAATTCTTTTGTGAATCGGTAAAACAATTTGAAATTTTGATTTGTATTTGTTTTGTAAATTTTGGAATAAAAATTGAGTTTTTCTCTCGAAACCAAAATGCCTTTAGTTATCCAATTTGTTATTTTTCTTTTTTGGTACAGCATTGATTGTTTTAGTAGGACAAAATGTATTTAAGTAAAAATTCAGGCAGTCTGAAAAATATTTAAAATTATTTCGACTGACTGTGATGAATGAAACATTTCCACTTCTCTTTAGAAAGGGAAGCGTTGAGGAGGCGATATTACTTGGCCTTGTGTCTCTATTGTTTTGGTAATTTGGGCTCCCTTACAATTGCATCCCCACTAATTACAAACCTCTTGGCCGTAGTGGTCGGAAATCGCTAGTATTGACCCACGTAAACTGCGACACCTGAGAGATTGGTGATGACGTTGTCGATCGCTGTTTGAGTTGTTGCTGACACCCGCGTCGGTGTATTTACTAACAACTCCCGGCCGAACGTTCTTAAGCAGTCGATCAATCTTTGGTGATGGAGAATTGTCGACCAACGCTTCAATGTTAAAGTCACCCATCAGCACATAATTCTGTTTATGTGCTGATAGGTGCATTAGTAATGATTCGAGTTTTGAGAAAAAATATACCTTCATTTCCACTGGAGATCTGTATATGCCGATTACGATTATTTTTAAATTTTTTGTGTGAAATTTTTATACCGACTGCTTCAAATCTTTTTCGTTCGCCTCATTGAGAATGAGCGTGTCAAAAGCATAATTTTGTTTCACGAAAATTGCGACACCTCCTCCTTTGGAGAGTTGACGGTATATGAGCTGGCTAAAATTGAAATTTGGAATTTGACAACGATCGATATATTGTTATAAATCCATTTTCAGGTACCACAAGCACGTCTGTTTGTAACTCCTTACACATGATTTGGATTTCTTCTAATTTGTAAGTGGCAAATTGGGCATTTTGATGAAGCAGTCATATTAAACTTGATTTGAGTTTGTGTGAGTTCGTTGAGTTGAGTGAGTCAATTTCGCCCGATGTCGGTAAGTGGGGCACCTAAAAAAGAATTACTATTACAGTTGGTAAATCCAGTAGGCTGCTGGTAGGTTGATTGGTCACCAAAGCCTCTGCGTAGCTGACAACTTGTTGACACGGTGTGAAGGTTGTCTGCGGTTTGGAGATGGGTGTCACAATATACCGTGAACTGCACATCTATCAAATAAAATATGCATCACAATATACCGTGAACTGCACCATCTATCAAATAAAATCGTTGTATCGTTCAAATATGTATATATTGGTATAAAATGTTAATTATGAGGAATATATAATTAAAATGATCCCACAATATTTAGAGTAAATTGATAAAGATTTAATAAATGTCTTACATTAACATGTATTTTTTATGGTCATAAACCTCTGCCATAATGCCTTATAGTAACATAATTACCTATTTAATGTTAAATAGTTAAAGTTAGAAAAAAACATATGATTCACATAATGAAGCATGGAATGAGATAATTCAAACATTTATCAACACAAAGAGTGTAACATTTAATTTCCAAATATTTTGTATATTTGTAATGTTATGGAACACCATCCTTAAATACATTCGCTTATTGTTTTCAACGTATAAAGTTTTAAAATAATTAAATTACTACTTACCT
>JAQJVL010002479.1:0-96490 GCA_035578905.1 Stictocephala bisonia
TTAAACTTTAATTTTACAATCTCACAATACTTCATTTTTCTTTTCAGAAACTACCATGGAACCTATGCAGATCGAGAACGAGCTGTTTAAGTGCGGAGTGTGTGACAAAACCTTTTCAGATAGACCCACACTTCATCAACACATAAAGACTCACGGAAGAGGTAGGTTAATATATAATAAGTAAAGCCTTAAAGAAGCTGTATTTTGCTCAGAAAAAAAAATATATATAGGAGGTGTGTTAACTACATGTTCTGTTTATTTTAAGCTCTACATATGAAAAACAATAGTTTTAAACTCTATTTGTACCTCCCAAATATAGATTTATGATGGAGAAGGGGTTTTGTCATGTTCATATAATTGTTTTGTAAAGTTGTAACACAACATACCTTAACTGTATTTATGTAGACGTTTTATTACATTTCATACATCTTGTAAAGCATTATGATAGCAGTAGATATACATTCATAGCACACCTAAGACAAATATCAGAATAAACTATATTTTGAGGGTTATTTTGCTTATAAAGTTATTAATGTAATAAATTTAATGACATTTATTTCTACCATATAGCCTACATTGCTATGTCAACCAGTAATAACTTCAAGCTGATTAAAAAGAAAAAAATGATTATTTTTATAAATTTTGTAAATTCGTTGTATTTTTACAGTTTTTAAATGTGCGGAGTGTAAGCGTGAGTTTACCACTAAACAAAACTTGACACGCCACATCCTTTCCAGGTGTCCTGTGAATCGAGAGAAGGCATCCTCACTGAATGAGCGGTTTGAATGTGCAGTATGTAAAAAGATCATCTCATCCAGACCCGCATTCCGTCGGCATATAAAGTCTCATGAAAGAGGTAAGTTAGTTTAATAACAAAAAATCATAAAGTAAATAACAAGCATTTTTTTTTTTAACAAGCTTAACCCTTTCCACTCAAGCGGTGGGACAGCCCCGCCACGCAAGCTTACCGCACTAACTCCAATGTCGGGCCGGGCCCGACGTCACTATAATATCGTTCTATGATTGTATTTGGACTGACGTAGTTCCATTATTGACCGCTAGGGTTGTTGTTTGATATGTGCTGCTATCTGTAGAATTTTTTCGGAACCGTTTGAGTTTAGTTTTTATCTGTAAACAAAACTCAGAAAATGTTTGTCGTCTGTGGCTGCTCTGTAAACAGCTGGCTGACTGCAACAGCTATCTGCACTCACGTTGTTCCGTCATATGTTATCGTTCGTAGTGAGCTTATAAAACGCTTTGTTGTTGCTAGGTTATCGTTGTTGTTTTATTGTTTATTCATAATATTTTTATGACGATGATTCATGTCGAATAAAATGGATGAAGACGACGGCAGTAGTATTCTACCAAATGATGGAAGTGGCGAAAGAATAGTTTCGATTTCGAACCTCAGTGATGACGGTATTACCAGCTTACTATTTGGCGAGGATTTATTATCCAACTAGTTATGTGCCTAAAACATTTCTTTTCATCTTTTACATTTCCTGTATGTTCATAAGTATTTTTACCATAGGCCTATGTGTAACAGGTATGAAAATGAGAGAGCGTTGCAAGTAGACTATTCGATTTTGTCTGCTTATATTTTTAGCTGATAACATGTTTTAAATTATTGAAAAAAGCTTTACTTACAAATTTGGTCTAAATTATGTACCTTTTGACTGTTGCTAAGCAATAAAAATAAAATTTATGGAGCAATTGTTTACTACTTGCAGTGAAAACAATTTTTTTGGTAAAAATGTTGTTTTTCATAAAAACTCGGTTTTAGAATTATATATTTTTTTATGTATAATTTAGTCTAAAATATTTGAAAATGACTTTTTTTTGTTTGTAAGGATACAAACAACAGAAAACAAACAACAAATACTATTCTTCCTATTTAAAATTTTTCAAAAATTCTTCTTGTATCTGTTTTTTTTTGTTAGAAATTCAATTTTGTTCTAACATATATAATTAAAAAAATTTGAAAATAAAAATTTATGTTTTATTTTATATTAATCTATAGTCATAGAAGAAACAAAGAAAAAATACATCAGCTTTTTGGAACTATCAGATATATGTGTATTCCCACTGAACAAATGTAGTAGGCAATCTTTGCTTAAAAGTAAATGGAGCTGATAGGGAAACTGGGTTCCCAATAATTGGAGTGGAAAGGGTTAAACTATGGAAACAATATTTCTGTAAACCCATGATAGGAAATGTAGTTTTTTTTTTTTTCATAACTTTCATATACTTATGTATTTAAAAACGTGTTTATTTATGACAGAAATAGATGAATTTGTAATTAAAGTTAGCTTTAATTATGGAAACAATATTCATGATAGAAATTGTAGGTTTTTCATAACTCTCAAATACTTATTTATTTGAAAAGGTGTTTATTTATGACAGAAACAGATGAATTTGTAATTAAAGGTATTTAGAACAAATAAAATGATATAACATACAATATGAACAAGAGGGTAAATTTCTTTATTGATCTCGGAAATCAAGTAACATTCACTGTTATACAACATGTAAAGTTTTTTGAATGTATAGTATCTCTATGACTTGAAAAAATATTTATTTATATATTTTATGTGTGTTTTTTTCACAGTTTTATAAATGTATGGTATTCCCATAACTTGAAAAAATATTTATATATTTTGTGATTTTACAGTTTTTAAATGTATGGAGTGTGGGCGTGGGTTTGGCAGGAAGGACAATCTGGTAAGCCATACGCATTCCGGATGTCCTGCTAAACAAGAGAGTGCAGTCCTTCCCGACCCTCAACCATCTACCTCTGACCGCCTACAATTCCCTAGAGATGTAGCATTCTCCTGTGGGATGTGTCGAAAGACATTCGCAACAGAGGAACGGCTGAAGGAACATACACACAGATCCCATGCCGGTAAACATAATGATTATAAAACTAATCTTGTTAACTAATTTATGTATGTGTGGATAAATCCAAAACAGGAAAGTTTAAACAATAAAAAAGTGTATAAATACAAAAAAAATTATAAGTTAATAAATATAAAGATAATAAAATCAAAATTTATAATAATAATGTCTTTATTGAGCAGGCGGTATTCAAAGTGTACACTCTGTTTTACAGTACAACTTTTGTCACTATATAATACAGACATTTTATTTCTAAATCAAGACAAATAAAAAACTAATTACTTATTACAAAACAATTCTTTTTTTTTATAACTATTATTTTTTTTTTCTTTCTAACATTCTTATAGTACAAGTTTTTGAGACCATGTCTTATCACTTTACATCAATGCCGAGTGAAAGACACCATACATCGTATAACCGAAAGCTTATTAACGGTCAGTTTTTAATCGTTAAAACAATTTTCATTTTAAAAAATTAGGACTAGTATAACACATTTATCTAACCCATTTACAAAACCCTTTCTTTGTAACTCATCTAGACTAATTCCCTTATAACTGTATGTACTAATGGCTATATTGTACACATAGTTATATTAAAAGTTATCCAATAGTACTATGAAAGATTTTGTTTAAATTTACAGATATTCAACAACGTAAGCTGTTCACTTGTACAATATGTGAAAAGGAGTTTCGTAGCAAAGGTTCACTCCGTCGACACACGAGGACTCATGAAAGAGGTGAGTCAGTCAAAGTTGAATCACATTAGTAGATACAAAGAGGGTAACTAAATATCTTACTAGTACAGTACAATCGCGATTATCCGAGGCCCGATTAACCGAGCCTCTGGATTAACCGAGGTAGTATTTGAAAAGAACAAATAATTTAGTTAGCATGAAGAGCGCGACGAAGTGAAAGTGCATGCACTGGCCGATGGTACGCGGAATAGATGAGTCACCAGCGAGTGTTTATTGTTCTAGCCGGTATGGATCTACTGGCTGCTGTTAAGCCCCCCACACACGATCGGATCTGTCCGCCGAGCATGCTCGCCGGACATATCCGACCGTTTTTAACGGCGAGCCGAGGATGCTCGGCGGTGCCCACAGACGATCGGACCTACTGGCGGACATGCTCGCCGCGGCAGTAGTCTCTAGCGAGTGTAGCCTCCCGCGCCTGCGATAGCGAGTTGTAGTTTAAAACTTAATTGTTTGTGAGTGAGTGCGAAATGGATGGTAATGCTGCAGCGGCTCTTTGTGGTGGACTCCTTTGTTTGGAAGAGGAAAAAAAGCGCAAACCACGCAAAGTGTGGAGTAAATATTGGCTTAAAAATAGGCATAGGTTCAGCCACATGTCTCTCTTGAGAGAACTAGCAGTGAACGAACCAAATGATTTTAAAAATTACCTGAGGATGAATGAGGACTGTTTTGAAGACATGCTTCGACTTATTTCCCTAGAAATTGAGAAAAAAAATACTGTTATGCGGGAGTCGATCAGCTGTAAAGAGCGCCTTGCTGCGACACTTCAGTTTTTAGCTAGTGGTAGAAGCTACGAAAACCTGAAGTTCAGTTGTGCAATTTCACCTCAGGCGCTGTGAGAAATCATACCAAACACCTGCACAGCAATTTACAATGTTCTGCGAGAGGAATATCTTAAAGTAAGTATGAAGTTTGTTAACCATTTCAGTATTTTTCAATTCCAATTACTGAATCGTACATTCGTTTTTAAACTATGAAACTGGAGAAACAAATAACTAGTCACAAATAGAATGAAAGTAGTTTATTTTACAGAATTACAGTGTAAAAGTAAACAGAATTATCTATTGTCATTTGGCGTGTTTGTCAAAAACCAGAAACTGTCCCAAAACGGTATCTTCAGCTTCAACATTTGTATTATTGCTTGGTGGATCGTGTGGAGGTACGTATGGCTGGTAAGGATTGTTAGAAGTTTGGTAATTAAAGCCATGAAATGGGGGAGGATTATGTTGTACATGTTGTTGTGTATTTGGGAAACTTGGTACATTGGTGGGAGGAGGGTAAGGGCTGTTTAACTGTAGATTTGAGTTCTCATTTAAATTTCCCAATTTTCCGTAAAACATAACATCTGAAATAAGTTTCTGGGCAATTATCCTTTGACGCCTTTCCATGTCTTGCAATTGAAAAGCGACGCTGCTTCCAAATGTTGTAAATTCATCAACCTTACTCAATACATTGGTTGCTGTGTCCAAGAACATGTCTCTTTTTTTCTCAAACTCCGACACAACCTTCCTTTTGCGCTGTCGTATGCTTGAGGTAGAGGAGTCAGACGACAGATGTCTAGATGGTGTGACAGTACTCTCAAGATCACTATGTGTGGTAACGGCAGACGATCTTCCACTTTGGCTGGCAATGTTGCAACCATCCAGGATACTGGGAGAGTTTGCGGCCTCCTGCGTAAATATACAATATTGATAGTAGGATACCGTACTAAAATTTGATGTAATGCTATAGCTCAGCCGTTTAGTAAAAGTATTGCAAAAGTATTAAGTGAAGCGTACACACCTAGTACTAGTTACTTATATTGCAAAGTATACATATAAATAACAACAGTTTGTTCTCTTTCAGTTTCCTCAAGAAGAAAGTGACTGGATGAATATTGCGAGAGACTTTAAGAGATACTGGCAGGTGGAAAACTGCGTTGGATCTATTGACGGTAAACATGTTGCCATCCTTCAACCTCCAGGCAGTGGATCATATTTCTATAATTATAAAGGCTTTTACAGCATGGTATTACTTGCAGTGGTTAACGCCAACTATGAATTTATTTATGTAAACTGTGGTGTTAATGGAAGAGTGTCTGACGGGGGAGTTCTCTTTGAAACAGATTTTGGCCAGATGCTGGAAAACGGCCAGTTGAATTTACCATCAACAACGAGCTACCTAAACCACAGAGATGTATGTCTGCCTTTTGTTTTTATTGGGGATGAGGCTTTCCCTTTAAAGGAAAACCTCATGAAACCTTACCCTAATAAGGGAATAACGCACAGAGAAAAGATTTTCAACTACCGCATTTGTCGTGGAAGAAGAATAGTCGAAAACGCCTTTGGAATTCTTGCCAATAGATTTCAAGTTTTGCAAACCACAATAAAAACAAGTTTGAAAACCACAGAAATCATTGTACTTGCCTGCTGCGCATTGCATAATTATTTACGTAGGTAAAGCTCGACTTATTTGACGTCTTCTTGTGTTGACTGGGAAGACACGGCAACAGAGCAGCTCACTGAGGGAGAATGGAGGAAGAATAGGCGCCAGCTAGTAGGCCTGAAGGCACGCAGTCGGTCAGGGAGAGAAACGTCTCTAGCACAAACAATTCGAGGGTACTACCGGGACTTCTACAATGAAGAAGGTAAAATGGAGTTCCAAGAACGCATGATAAATCGTCGCTAAGGTGAACAAGCTATGAACACTTATATGATTGTCAATAATTATGCATAGGAAAACTGGAATCAGTAGACCCTATATATATAATGTTAACAGTGTAGAGTATTAATTTTATAAATATAATCTGGGGATATATGATATTCAATTGTATTTATTTACCTTTTTTACCAACAGTAGGCCTAATAAGAATGGTATTTATACAGATTTACTTAACCTGTAGCGTACGTTAAGAGATTTATTTATTTAATTCAAAAACAAAGGGGAACAATATTATTATATTTGTAATTGTTATAAATAATTCTAAACTCAAACAATAGGGAATACAACAATTAATTATATATTCTTCAATTCGATTCGTAATTTAAACAAAATGCAACATTTTGAAAACCTATTTTCATTTCGAAATTAGTATTTCGAAATTGTATTCTTACTACATTTTTGGGGGTACTTCTGTTGTGAAATACGTACGTGATTTGAAATTAAATCATATAATAACTATATACTGTACAGCAAGTAACTAGTTTTGCTGTGCAAAGCACACACTGATCAGGGTGACCAGACCAACAATTTTTCTAGGAGGTCATTTTGGCTAGAAAAGGAGGACATTTCATCAAAATGGAGGAAGTATGTGTGAGCTCACGAGCTGACGCCTAGCGCACCGCAGCTACGCAAGTGACAGGACAGAAGGGGGTTTGTTGTTGTTGAATTTGTGGAAATGCACCTTCCCGAACTATGTCGCATGACAACACGCCCGGCGCCGCTGCGGCGGCGGCGGAGTCTTGTCACTGCGAAAGCAGATAAAACAAATACTGTATAGGCATACATTACGAAAATTAATAGAAATAATATTGTATTTTTTAAGCAAAACTTACAATAATTTCGTTTGTGATTTCTGTGTTGCTATCTTCTGAATAATCGGTGACTTTTTCTGTTATATTTTGCAGCGAAGAGGCTCCTTTCTGGCGGTATCTTGATCTGTAGTGAACATCAGCAAATCAAAGTACCACAGCGTTGGTTGGTAGACTTCGTCAGCTCCCTTGCCTGTGCTTTTTGAGGAAATTACTTTTTTCATTTCTCTTCTAAGTGATGCCCGCATATTGTCTATTTTCAATTTTACGAACTTCTCGTCAGCTTCCGGACATATTTCTTTTGATTTCTCTACCAACAGATCCAAACTTTCCTTTCGCATGTGTTTGTTGCAATAATCACGACTTTTGATGTCCCACAAACACCGCTGCTCACGATACATGTCTATAAATTCACTCCAAAACTTTTTGTTATCACCAAACGACATACTGTATTACAAACAAAACAAAACAAAACAAAACGACAATAGAAAACCTCACAAATGACACGACTGCACAGGTTCGTCAATTACAGCAGACTGGCGAGCATGCTCGTGGTGGCCACACACGTACGTACATGTTCGCGGTCGGGCTCACGCTCGCCGGGTCTGACGGACTGAGCCCCGAGCCGAACATATCTGCGTGTTGGCAGGCTCGTCAACCCCACACACGATCGGATATGTCCGCCGAGCCATGTTCGTGAGCATGCTCGGCGGACATATCCGATCGTGTGTGGAGGGCTTTAGGTCGAGCCGGCCGGCGTTCGTCACCACGTCACCCGTCAGTTCAGTTTGAGTCATCACTGCAACCTGTTCGTTTCGTCCCTCTTCTCGTTTCGTTATCGTGCCTTTGCTTAGTGTTGTTTTTGCGACAAGTGCATCATGAGTTTAAAACGTAAACGGGTGGTAGTGTTTCTAAACTAAGTGCAATAAAACGTTTAGATAAGGGTGAGTCGTTAAAGAAGGTTGCCGCTGACCTAGGTGTTGGAGAAGTGACTGTTGGAGATTGGAGACGTAAGCAGAAAGATATTGAACAGTGGGTTAATAAAAGTGTAAGTGGTGGAAGTGATTTGTTGCGGAAAACTATGAAGAAAGGGGAGTACGAACAGACTTTTGAAGCGTTGTTTTTGTGGTTCTCTAATCTTCGAGGGTTGGGAAGTCCAATAAGTGGTCCCATGCTTCAAGCTAAGGCTGTTGAGTTTAACAAACGGTTTAAGGACGGTGAGGCTAATTTTAGTGCAAGTGATGGTTGGCTTGACAGGTGGAAGAAGAGGTATGGCATCCGACAATTGAATATTTCTGGCGAAAAACTTTCTGCTGATTCATCTCAAATTGAGACGTTAAGCTTAAGAATGAAAGATCTTGTTTTAGACCATGGGCTCACATCAGACCAAATCTTCAATTGCGACGAAACCGGTCTCAATTTTAGAATGCTTCCTAACAAAACATTGGCAGCCCAAAGTGAAAAAACTGCGCCTGGGTACAAAAAGAGCAAAGAACGAGTAACTCTTTTGATGTGTAGCAACTCTCCTGGATCCTTAAAATTGAGACCTCTCCTTATTAGAAAATCTAAGAACGCAAGGGCTTTTAAAAATATCCAAGTTAACTGCCTACCAACCATGTACAGGCATCAACGAAGTGCATGGATGGATGGCCAAACTTTTAAAGAGTGGTTTTTTGAAGAGTTCGTTCGTGTTGTTAAGGCCTACTTGAAAAAGAAGAACCTACCAAGAAAAGCTATCCTTCTTATGGAAAACGCGCCATCTCATCCAGATGCAAGTGAATTGGTTAGTGGTGACATAAAAGCTGTTTTCTTGCCACCAAATGTCACATCTCTTATTCAACCTCTGGACCAAGGCGTTTTAGAGGCTATGAAACGCCACTATCGGCGAAGGCTTCTCCAAGTGTTGTTGACATGGTTGGACGAGGGAATCACGGTAACTGCAGCACTTAAAAAGATCACCGTTAAGGACGTCTCATACTGGATAGCTTCAGCGTGGGATGATGTGAGAGTTTCAACTTTGCAAAAGTCATGGCGAAAACTTTTCCTAATTGAAACAAGAAGCAATGAAAATGATAACAACTGTGTCGCTGAAATAGTAAACCTCGCTAATCAGTTACCAACGGAACTGCCGATCAATGATGAAGACGTCAACTAATACTTAACTAATACTTCATTTTTGTACATCTGAATAGTATAATATTATTAATGTAGTTAATTTATTTTTCAGCTATCGAATGTGGTCAGTGTGGGAGAGACTTTACTCGGAAGGAAGATCTTAAACGGCATATCCAGTTCCACTGTCCAGTGACAAAGGAGCGGATTGCCCAAGCCCCATCCACTTCCATTGGCTCCCAACAACAACCACTGACCACAAACGGAGCCTCGTCATCACAACAGCAGACAGTAGGTGATGATGGGGAGTTCCGACAAACAGAGACAGCTTTCAGCTCACGCTTACGTACCTATGAGCTGAAAAAGAAGTTTTCAAGCAAACTAACCCTGCCACTTTTCTTAACCATGAGTTTCAATCAGGTCGTAAGTTTGCTTGAAAATATGCTCAGAGAGTATAAAGCAGTCAAAATTAACGTTGTGGTGGATTGCGAATTCACCAACATTCACGGGGAAACTTGTATGAAAAATTTCAAAACAATGAATGCTCCTCTCTTTCAATCTTAAGACATTGGACAGTTCTGTTCTGACATGTTTGACAAACTTCTCCGCGAGGAGGAATGTAGCATGAAATGATCAGGCTGGACATTTCTAAAAGTAACAAAATTCGAAATACGAGTAAACAAATACAACCCTTTGAGAGGAGCTGGGTACATCCCCTTGCAAAAATTCTTTCGCGGGGTGGTGAATACCAGAAACACAGGTACCCAGTGTTTCAAGTACAGCGTTTTGGCGAAATTCGTCCAGGGGGACGCAAGACATCCTGGTAACTTCACGCGAGAATTGGTAGAAAAGTACGACTGGACTTGTATACAGTTCCCCGTAGGGCTGAAAGATGTCTCTAAATTTGAAAATGTAAATAATATTAGTATTAATGTGTACAGTTTAGATGATAAAAATAAGGTATATCCTTTGAAGGTCTGTGACAGAGTGCTAGATGATCACAGGGATCTCCTGTTGCTGTGCAACAAAGAGAAGGAGACCCACTATGTCTATATTAAAGACTTTTCTGCCCTAGTCGGACCTCAACTCTCGAAGGATTGTAGGATTAAGCATATATGTAAAAGGTGTTTTTCTTATTTTGCTAATACACCCAACAAACTTGGTCTGACTGGGGCAGAGAGACTGATTGAACACGAACGGTTGTGCATGTCAAAAGAGCCTTTGCGACTTGACCTCTTTTCCGAGCCTGCAATCACATTCAAGAACCCGCAAAGAAGTCAGCATGTACGGTTCTCTGTGTATGCTGACTTTGAAGCCATCCTAAAACCTGTGAATCCTACCAATACCCCAAACGACGGTGATGAGTCCCATATCAACATCCCACATTCCTACTGCTATCTCATCAAAGACTCGATGACGGATTCCACAACCATTCGTAAGTACAGAGGACCAGATGCTGGCAAACACTTTGTTGATGCCCTTAAGGCAGACACTTTGCAGATCGGGAATAATCTGTACAAGGACAGACAGATGAAACCTAAACTGACTGCCACACAAGAAGCCCAATTTCAGTCTGCAACCCTGTGTCACATCTGTGACAAGGGATTCACCGATCAGGATAATAAAGTCAGAGATCATATGCATTCTGCTCCATTCACTTTCAGAGGTGCTGCACATTCGAGCTGCAACTTAAAGCATCAGGAGCAAAGCATAATTAATGTTTATTTCCACAATCTACCCTACGATTCCCACTTCGTAATTAACGAGCTCGGATTTGATGATAATGAAATTACGGTCATTCCCCAATCGGAGGAAAAGTATATTTCATTCGTAAAGTACATCAGGTACAAAGGTGCCAATAGAGGATTTCTAAAGCTACGCTTTGTAGACACCCTGCGTTTCTTATCCTCCAGCCTCGCTTCACTTGCTTCCAACCTCCCTAAAGACGGCTTTAAGGAGTTAAAAAAAAAACAGTTTCCTGACACTGAAAAGTTCAATCTTCTGACACGCAAGGGTGTATTTCCTTACAGCTACATAGATTCGATGGAGAAACGTCTTGTGCCTCAACTCCCACCCAAGCACGGTTTCTATAATAAACTGAAACTCGAAGAGATTTCTAGCCATGATTACGATCACGCTCAACATGTCTGGCGTACTTTCGGCACCAAAGACTTGGGAGAATACTCAGATCTTTACTTACTCACTGATGTTCTTCTACTGGCAGACATCTTTGAGTCTTTCCGAGACACTAGTCTCCAAACACACGGCCTTGACCTGGCCTACTATGTCACTCTACCATATTTTGCCTGGGACTGTATGTTAAAGAGGACCAATGTATCATTAGAGACCCTGCATGACTTTGACATGCACTTGTTCTTTGAGAACGGCATTCGTGGAGGCATTTCCCAGTGCTGTACAAGAAGGTCCCAGGCAAACAACAAAGACTGTGCAGGCTATGACAGCACCCTGCCCTCCACATCAATTGCATACTTAGACGCCAACAACCTTTACGGGTGGGCAATGAGCATACTTGCCCACAGGAGGTTTCCGTTGGCTTGATCGAGTCGAGATTGAGAGTCTCGACATTCAGGCCCTGTCTGATCAGGATGATGTGGGATACGTTCTTGAGGTTGATGTGGAATATCCAAAGGCTCTACACACCCTACACAACGACCTTCCGTTCTTGTGTGAACGTAAGGTACCTCCCGGTGGTAAACATGCAAAACTGCTCACAACTCTGTCGGACAAGAAAAACTACATCGTTCACTACCGTATTTTAAAGCAGGCTCTAAATCATGGTATGAAGTTGGAGAAGATCCACAGAGTTGTACGTTTCGATCAGTCTCCATGGTGGAAACCGTACATCGACATAAACACGGACCTACGTAAACAGGCCAAAAGTGCGTTTGAAAAAGACCTTTTTAAATTATTTAATAAAAGTGTTTTTGGGAAGTTCATGGAAAATTTGCGTAAACGCATGAACTTCAAATTAGTTTGTAATGATAGAAAAATGGAGAAGCTCGTAAGCAGACCCAACTTTCTTTCGCGTACAATATTTTCAGAACAATTGGCTGGTATTCATTTGTCAAAAACAAGCATAGTCCTTGAAAAGCCTATTTACGTAGGAATGTGTATACTAGATATAAGGAAGGAGTTGATGTACAGGTTTTACTATGACGTGCTTCACAAGCACTATGAGCCCCAAAATGTAAAGCTTCTGTACACAGACACTAATAGCTTTATTCTAGAATTAGCAACACTAGATTTACATAGAAGTATGGTACCAATCCTGGAACATCTTGACACAAGTGAGTATCCCAGGGATAATCCTGCATACTTTCCTGGGAATAAAAAGGTCCTAGGGAAGATGAAGGATGAAGTGAAGGGGTTGTTAATCCGTGAGTTCCTGGGTATTCGCAGTAAGATGTACTGTCTCGTGGACCAGGATGGTAATAGTATTAAGCGGTGTAAAGGGGTTAGTAAACCGGTGGTTGCTAAACAACTCACCCCTGATCACTACAGAAGGTGTATCACTGACTTTCAGGAGTGGTACACCTTAAACACTAGGTTTAAGTCTTTTAGGCATAAGATAATGACTGTTTGTGAGAATAAGCTAAGTTTGAGCCCATGGGATGACAAAAGACACTTACTCCTGGACGGGTTTAGGACTTTTGCTCATGGGCACTACTTGATCAGGGAGTGTGAGGAAGGTGAATAGCTTTATTAAAATTAACTTACTTCTAGTCACTAGTTTAGAAAAATTAACTATTACTTTCAGTCATTAGTTTTAATAAATCTAGTCAGTCACTGTTTGTGGAAATTCTATAATATTATATGAAAGCTAGATTAAATATTTCTTCTAGTCATTACTTTTAAGAATATCTAGGCATAATATATGATAGTTAGATTAAATATTACTTCTAGTCATTACTTTTAAGAATCTAATATCTATATAGCCGCATGTGTAACTCACTCACTCACTCACTCACGTATACAAATTCTAACCCACTTCCAGATGAGCTAGAAACTTGAAATTTGGCACACTTGTAGCTTTTGCCAAGCAATCGACGGGAAAATTCCGAAAATTAAAATTTTTTAATTTTTAACCCCCCAAAAAAATCAAAATGGCGGACGGGAATTTTGAATTGTGTGCAGAGTTTTACTAACGGCTTAATTGTGGGCAAACCGTTGGTTGTAGAACAAATCTGACAGCATACTCCAGATTTGTAATTAAATTTCCTACAATTTTGGTCATGTAACATTTTTTTGTATTTTTGATAATAACTACGCAAAAAATCGTTAATTTTCACATTTCGTTTAAAAAATGTTATTTTTGTTTGGTTTTTCGTATTTTACTGCATTATTACGATAATTTAAGAACTTAAACCCCTACGAACTACTTAATTTTACTAATTTGTTATCAAAACTACTATTAAATTTGATTTTGCACTGTTCATAACCTAGAAAAAATCCAAAATGGCTGACGTGAAAACGTTTATCTTTTTGCAGAGTTGAGGTTTTTGTTTTACTGAAACTTTAATTTTCAATTTACTTAACACCAAATGATATATTCCAATTGACAATAAAATTCTGTACAAAAAGTGTCCTGTGTGTTTTAGTGCTATATACAATAGCTTCCTCAGAAAAAGTCGGTAAACTTGAGTTCTTTCGAAAACACGTGATTTTTTTGGAATAGTTCCTCCCATTTAAGCATGATTTAAGGAGCTAAAACCTTAAAACCCTACACGTTATTTACGTATAGAACTTTGCTATCAAACTGCTATAAAATTTGATTTTTCACTTTTTATAACCTAAAAAAAATTTCAAAATGGCTTACGTGGAATTGCTGTACTGTTTGCAGACTTGAAGTTTTTGTTTTACTGAAGCTGTAACATTTAGTTTAGATAGCATCTAATGAAATTTTCAACCTAAAAATTAGATGCTGTACAAAAAATTTAATGTACATACAAAAATCTATGTACCACAAAAGGTACATACTATAGTTTCCTCGCAAAAAGTCAGTAAAGTTGTTTTGTCGAAAACAAGTGATTTTTTTTGGAAGAGATCATCCTATTTAATCATGATCAAAAGAAGCCAGAAACCTACAACCTTACATACTATTTACCCTCACATTTCCTGTTACTAAAATGCTATACAATTGTATTTAGCACTTTTCATAAAAAAAAAAAAATCATAATGGCTGACGAAAATACGCGTACCTATTTGCACAGTTGAGATTTTTGTTTTACAGAATCTGTAATAATTAGTTGGATAACACCTAATGAAATATTCAAACTAACAATTCAATTCTGTACCAAATGTGTCATAAACTGTTTGTGGTATATTCAATCGTTTCCTCACAAAAAGTTTATAAATATGAATTTGTGCCTCCGTTATCAACTTAGATAGTATCCAATAAAAAACTAAGGTAATTTCTTATGATCATCTTAGATAGAACACCTCCCCCCTCAGATAATATTGGAAGCCGCCTGTGATCAATGGATAATCACCCGTTATCATCTAAAATGGCGGACGGGAATTTTGAATTGCTGACCGTATACTTCAAATTTGTAATTAAATTTCCTACAATTTTGTTAAGAAGTAATATTTTGGTATTTCTGATAATTATTGACTATGCAAAAATCATCAAATTTCACTTTTCGTTTAAAAATTTCTATTTTTGTTAGGTTTTTTGTATTTTATTGCTGTATTACGATAATTTAAGACCCTAAAATCCGTACACACTATTTAACTTTACTACTTTGTTACGAAAACTGCTATAAAATTTGATTTGTAACTTTCCTTAACCTAGAAAAAATCAAAATGGTTGATTTGAAAACGCTGACCTGTTTGCAGAGTTAAAGTTTTTTATACTGAAGCTGTAATATTTAGTTTGGACAACATCTAATAGAATATTTAAATTATATACTTAAATGCTTTATACATAATACATTTCCACACAAAAAGTAGGTAAAGTTGAGTTTTGTCAAAAATATGTTACTCACTTATTCACTTACGTATTCAAATTGTGTACAAACTTTACGGACATTTAAACTATGTATAAAAACAGTTTGTATTCATTTTTGTTTCCTAAAGGTCAATCATAGTTTTACGCTGTATTTTCGGAATTTGTTTGTTGGTTTAGGCACCCTCCAGCGGCTGCGATAAACGTTTTTAGAACAGTTGGTAGACCGGGCCTTTGTCGATTGAAACGAGTCGAAGGAGCGTCTGAGAGAAACGTTTTTAGAACGGTTGGTAGAACGGTCTTCAGTCGATTGAAACAAGTTCCACCGAGGTTATATAAAGGCCCGTTTACACGCTGCCAGTCGGCGTTCCAGTGCAGGTCTCCAGTCACTGGATGCCAGCACTGGCACCATGTAAACAAGACTTTCCAGTCGCTGGAGAGTCCAGTTAGCGACAGTCGTGCCAGTAGCTGGAAGCGCCAGCAGAACAAATATTTTTGTTTTTGTGGCGTTCCAGTTACCCCCACCACCACTCCCCTATTACTGGCGCCACTCGACTGGCAGTGTGTAAACAGCAAACAGTTGCTGGAAGCATTGATCAGTCGCAGAATAGATTTGTGTGTGTTGAATTGTTCTAAATTTATACTTATTTAATCATGGGTAACCGTTGGAATGATGATACGACCTTGAAATTCATGCAATTGTACCGTGACCATGAAAGTCTGTGGAATGTTTACAACAAAGACTACCGTAATCGTGATGTTAGGAGTGCGGCAATGAAAACCATTGCGGATGAAATGAATGTGCAAACCTTTACATACAAGGATGTGCCAAAGAAAATTAAAGCTTTGAGGTCTACTTACTATTTGGAGTTGGCGAAAGTTAAAAAAAGCAAAGCAAGTGGAGGAGGAACCGATTTTATTTATAAGCCTTCTTTATCATGGTTTACTATTATGGACCACATAATGAAGACAGTGAATCTTAAGGAGAAAGAGACGTCCAGCAATTTGGTAAGTTATTAAGATATATTTTTTAGGAATTAATTTCTAAAATGAAATACTAAAGAATTTATACAGGTTATAATTGCCAATCAAGCTTATGAATAATCTATCTTAAATTTCATTAAGTAGTTAGTAATCTAGCATGTAATCTCCTAGTTATTATAGTAAATTCTTAGTTATTATTATAAAACTTGATCTATGTAGGTACGTAAAATGGTGGGAAAACAAATCATAAATATAAAAACGTTTTGTGGGAAACTTATTTTACGCATACTAGTTTTATAGACTGTTTACTGAATCATTCTGTCTTGCCACTCAACTGACCACTCTCCAGAAAAATACTCCTTGTATCTGTCTCTCAATTGCTGTGCAATTTTCTGAGGCCTGTTGTGCTGACGTGTCCGCTGAATGCTTGGTAGCTCAGATATATCAGACCTCCATTGCCCTTGTAATACCGTGGCATTTACAACATCCTCGTAGTCAAAACTACCAGGTGGTGTGTAAGTCAAAGGTGATTTTAATCGTAACCAGTTATGGATAGCACACGCACATTTAACCATTTTGACGGTAGTTTCAACTTTAACTGACACGGGTTGGCAAAAAACGCGAAAGCGGCTGGCCAATATGCCGAAACCATTTTCAACTATTCTCCTTGCTCTACTTGTTCTGTAGTTGTACACTCTTTCAGCCTTAGACAAATTAGGTTTTGAAAATGGTTTCATCAGGTAGGGTTTTAAGGGGAAGGCATCATCCCCAACAAGAACACCTCCTTTTGGGAGTAACAAATCATTTTCCAATAAAGGATACAAGTCACATGATTGGAACACGCCACCGTCAGCATTGCGTCCATAGGCTCCAACATCTATGTATGTGAAGCGATAGTCATGGTCAACCACAGCAAGTAGTACAACACTGTTTGTGCTTTTGTAATTGTAATATTCACTCCCTGCACTTGGTGGGGCTTTAATTACTATGTGTTTTCCATCAATTGCTCCACAGCAACCAGGAAAGTTCCATCTGTCATTGAATCCAACTTGAATTTCCTCCCATTTAGTTTTATCTGGCACCTGAAAAATATCACATACTTCAATTCCCCTATATATAGGCCAATATATTTTGCTATGTTTTTCAAGAGTTAAGCTACATTGAACAAAAATTTAGATCAGTATAGGAGTCTACAATTTTTCATTTATTTTCAGGCGGTAGCTGTTCGAGGGGAAACACAAAGTGAAGCTGAAGAAGAAGGTGTTGATAAAGATTTAAATGAAAGTACTCAAGATGAATATTCAGTGAGTACCCCTTCATGTAGTCAGGCACCCCAACAGTTTCCACGTGCAAGAAACAGAGGTCAAAAACGAAGGATTGAGTTAATAAGCAATGCTGTCCGGGAGCTGAAAGATGTAAATGAAACACTACAGATGGTACAAACAACAACCTCCTCAGTAGTTGTTGATGACGAATGTGATGTAATGGGTAAACACATTGCCATTCAGCTACGTCAGCTACCAGTTGATGAAAGAATAAGGGCTAATTTTGAAATTCAGAGAGTTTTAATGGATTTCCGATTGAGAAATATTACTCGTCCTCCTCAATCTACTACATCATCTAGCACCATGGATGTCCCATAAGCCCTAATTCTATTCTCGACATATCTAACTCTTATGTACAAGAACCACGTCTCAGTGATCAAAGTGAACCCAGCTATTTAATAAACAATGACATCATAACAGCAGCTATGTCGAACAGTGATATAACTTTCATGTCTTGAAAAAACAATAACATATAACTTAATAATAATTAAAAAGTTATTAATAATTATTATAAAATTACTGTTTATTGTCATTGTAATGAAAATATGATTTAACTTTTCTTTATTCTGATATAAATTTACTTTTCAGTTTTCAAATTTGTAATTTATTTCACACCCACTTTGCCTCTTACCAAGCACAACAGCTCATGTTTATCTTTATATATACATATATAAACTGTTATTGTATTGGGCTATTAATGGTACCGATAACATAACATATGTGTGTGTAATAAAATATACAAATAAGTATTATTAAGTATATACAATTAAGTTTTCAACTTATATAAATAGTAAATATGTGGGCATATATAAATAGAATAATATCAGCAAACTTACTTTTATGTAATCCTGTAAAACGTGATAAATAGCATCACATACTTGTGGAATAAATTTCGATATAGCAGCTTTTGAAACACGGAACATAACTGACAGCATTCTTGAATTTGTACCTGAAGCCAAATATGCAAGTGTTACCTCTAGTTTCAGCCTGGATGGCAGAGCTTTACGCATCAATGTGTCATCACAAGTTATGATAGGACTTATCATACACAGAAGCTCATCAAATTGTTGTGTTGTCAGTCTCATAACTGCTTTATACTCTTGGGGATCATTAAAATAAAGCTCTCTAATTATTGTATCTGAAGCACCCAATTCTTTGTTATTCATCCAGTCTCGTACCCATGTTTCTCGTTCTTTCTTCTGTAACTCGTGGGTGCATATTTCCAAGAGTTCCTCGCATAGTACTTTTGATACACAACGCACTGCATTTGTAACGGCAATCATTTGTGACGTCCCAGCCATTCTTTAAAACAAGCTCCAAAGTTAAAACTGTATAAAACAAAGCAAGTCTCCACTCTCAATGCTCCAGCCGCTGGTAACGTGTAAACGGATAGTTCCAATAAACTGGCGTTCCAGTCATCAGGTGCCAGTGACCTTTCCAGTTCAATATCGACTGGTATCCAACTACTGGCAACGTGTAAATCAGCCTTAAGGATGACGCCCATTTCATGCCTCAGTCTGCTGACACCCTACTGAATTACCCCTGGCTTCTACACGCTTGAATTACCTTCAGTACTGAACTGTTCAATTGTTTGGCTTTCTGCCCTATTGAAAACTGAATCGTTTTCACTGCATGGTAAAAAGAATCTTCTATCATCGCTATTTTTCAACATAAACTCTAGGTTTATTCTCTCGTTTCTTTCATTTAATACGTTTTTATTGTGATCAATAATCAATCACGAATTTCTTTTGATTGTTTTCGAGACTTCATACTATTTTTTTGTTTCCAATTTCTTCTTCTCCAATTACTTTAATTATAATTTTACATTTTAACTCTCTACGATGGCTTCTCATCAACAGAATTTTTTTTGTGTTGCCGAGGGGTCATTTCATCAGGGCAACAATGAACTCTTCACATGGAGTAGAAATGCTCAGTGTGTGGCTAATTCTGCTTGTGCCCTTGCATGGAAGAGTCTTGGTGGACATTTTACGACAACTGCAATTGATGCAATCCTTATGAGTGGTGATCGCATTTACAAAACACTGCGTAGTGAGAATTGTACTGGTTATGGGCGGTACTTGTTTCCAGAAGAATTACCATCAGTCATTCATGTTTTGAATCAGTCAGTTTCTCTGTTACAACTAGAGCACATTTACGATGCACTTTATCCCCTAACGAAAGATGATTGGCATGACACTGTTTCGTCACTTACTGAAAAATTACAAGACATATTGGCTGCAAATCAAAAAAATATCGGATTCCTTTTCACGGGTCAAACAGTTACTGTCTCCTTTTGGAGAGTAAATGAACTGCTGTATCTGTTTGATCCACATCCAGTGAATGAAAAGCGCCATTTTTATTTGTCCATTGATGGTAATAATCTGGCCCGCCTATTTCTGTGTGACAGCTACTTTTCACTGGCCAGTTTGATGTTGTCGAATGCAGCTCTGGATGGAGTTGCAAGACAGTTCACTATAACTCAGCTGACTTTGGGAAAAACTGCCACACAAGACCTTACTATTGTCTCTGAAGAACCGCGCATTGATGACCCTCCAAACCAATTGTATAAACCAATCTGTACATCTAATCTAGACTCGCAGGAGTCTTATGTCGATGTTAAGTTAAAATTAATGCCTGTGGTAGTGTTATCACCCTTAAAAGAAATGTCTCCTTTGACCAGGCCATTATTTAACAAAATGCCCGGCAGACCTAAAAAGGTTAAGCGACGACGTCCAAAGAGCTTGACAAGTACTCGACAGGAACAGCTTACAGATGCAAAAAAACGATACAGTAAAAATAAACCTCAGATAAATAGAGGTGCTGTAAGACGACACACTGACCAGCATCCCGAGAACAACCGAGAAGCTGTCCGACGTTACACCGAGCAGAATCCCGAGATCAACCGAGAAGCTGTCCGACGTTACACCGAGCAGCATCCCGAGATCATCCGAGAAGCTGTTCGACGTTATAACGATCAGAATCCTGGAGCTTCCTGCCAGAGAGTAGAGGCTTTTCGATTGAAGAATCCCTCATTTTCCAACATGAGACATGTTCCTGCTCTCCTTACTCAAAAGATTGGTGAACAATGCCCGATGGTGTACTGGAGAGACTACGATTTAAATGGCATTAATTCATTTAAACTCCGTAAAGTAAGTCTTTGGGAGGATGACATTTACAAGTATTCGTACTGTCATGCTCGGCTGTTTGAGGAAGAGAAAGACAGAAAAAAGTGGTGCTGTGGTGTGGGAGCATATAATATTCTTAATCTACCTCCTTTGGACGCGCCGTTTTATACTGATCGTCATTTCCTAGAACGAGCCAGAGCATACAACGACCTGTTTGCCTTCTGTGCACTTGAGGTGTCTGGTGGGTACTGTCATCCTAGTGGACTCTCCTTCTTCAAAATCGAAGGAAGAATGTACCACCAAGTTTACAATCTGGACGCCGCTGGTCAAAGGTTCGCGCCTAGGGGTGGGGACGTTCAGTTTGTCAACCGGTGCCGTCTTTACATCGACGATGGTGAGGAGCGCAAGAATATAGCAATGGGTAGATCTCTCAATGCCAATTTGATTGAATCTATCAGTTCTTATCTCACTTCTTCAAATCCTTTCATTAATGAGTTTCGCCGTTTGAGCAATGAGCCATCTATCAACGCTCATTTACAGTTTGAAATTACAAATAGATCTACCCACGGCCCTGTTCTTGGTGATAGGCAAACAGGTGTGGAAGTGCACGCTGTTCTCAGTACTGAAGATTCCGTCAATGATCCCCGGAAGTTGACTGTTTGGAAGAAGGGTTCTGCACGGCCATCTTCTATCGATCTGTTTGATCCTCTGATGGAACCATTTCAATATCAATTGCTCTATCCGCAAGGCAATTTGGGTTGGCATATCGGCATCCTAGAAAATAATGGAAACAAGCTGTCTCAGTACAATTACTCGCGTTGCCTCTTGCTTTCTGAGCCACGATTTTCTCACTATGGTCGGCTATCACAGGCTTGGCAGGTAGAAATGTTTGCGAGGTACGACGAGGAGCGGCTACGTTACATTAAGTTATGCCAATTAAAAGCTGCTGCTAAAAATTCCGTGCGGGTAGGGCCATTGGACGAATTACTCAATTTTCAACAGGCTAGGAAAACAGGAAGACAGGTGATGGATGACATAAATCGTGACGAAACTGTCCAAGGCGAAGGAGGGTTGCAAGCTGGAAAGATCTACCTCCCAAGTTCATTTACCAGTGGGCCCAGGTACATGAAGGTTCATTACGAAAATGCAATGGCCCTTGTGTCTCGTCTGGGCTCACCTACTTTCTTCTTGACCTTCACGTATAGTGCAACATGGGAGGAAAACAAGAAAGCTTGCCCCTATGGTACTAGCCGAAGTGACCCTTCTACGGCATGCAGAGTCTTCCACATAAAACTTCTCGAGCTTCTCCGAGATCTGCGTAGTGGAGCAATGTTCGGCTGCCTAACTTATATCGTCTACGTCATCGAGATGCAAATGAGGGGATTACCTCATGCTCATATTGTGTTCAAGATCGACGGAGGCGGTCCAGTTCAGGGATCCGACATTGATTCTGTTATTCGGGCAGATATTCCCTCGGAAGAAGAAGCCGGTGGTAGGCTCAGGGAGTTGGTGCTGAGACATATGGTTCACGGACCCTGTGGAACAGATTATCGCACTGACTTCTTGTGCTGGGACTCTGCCAAAGGTTGTTGTACAAAGTTTTTCCCAAAGCCTGCTTGCCGAAGTACACATGTAGATGAAAGGGGGTTTGTCCAGTACAGGCGAGATTACAATAATAAGGGGAACATAATATCAAGAAGAAAGACTATTCTTGTTCATGATGGGTGGGTTGTACCGTATAATGCCACACTTTTATTAAAATATGAGGCACACATAAACTTGGAGCTTGCGTCTACTCGTCGCGTAATCAAATACCTTTTCAAATATCTCATGAAGGGTGGTTCTCTTCAGAATGTAACTGTTACACCTTTCGGTAAACAGGAAGATGAGGTAGAGCATTACGTGACGAAGAGAATGATTGGTGCTAGCGATGCATGCTGGCGTCTCTTAGACTTTCCAATTTCAAAGCTAGAGCCCAGCGTTGACTGTCTGCCTGTACACCTTGAAGGTAAACAGGTAGTCATTTTCAGGCCAGGCCAGTTGGCAGATGCAACCGCTAAACCTAGTTCCAAGCTTATCGTGTACTTTAATAGACCTCAAGATCCAATTTTCCCTAACCTTACATACCAGTCATTTTATGAAAACTTTATTGTACATACAAAAAAACCAACGTCAGGGACAGTGTACAACCATCCAGATGGACAGCATTTCATCACAGCTCGCCAACGGGGACAAAAAGTATGCAGACTGTTGTGGGTCTCACCTAACCGAGGTGAACTCTATTATCTAAGACTGCTTCTTATGTCCGTTCCTTGTCACGGCTACGCTGATCTTCTGTCTCGTGGCGGATGTTATTGCTGCACTTTTCAGGAAGTCGCCAGGAGGCTGGGCTTGGTACAAGACGAAGAAGAGTACTATCACGCACTGCGAGAAGCCTCTCAATTCATGCTTGGACCAAGACTCAGATCCTTCTTTGGTCTCCTATGTAATATGGGAGCTCCAGCGGCACTGTTGTGGAACTCTTTCAAGAACTCACTTTGTGAGGATCACTTAGAACGGAACCCTTCAGATCCTGAATTGGCAGTAAAACTATCATTGATAGATATTGATCGCAGCCTCCGCAGACAGGGATCAAGTCTGACTGACCATGGCCTGCCATATATAGAAGATGACACGACTGAGTTGGGTAGAGAGTTGCTTAACTTCGGAGAAAGCTTTCAGAGGGCAATTGTTGAAGAGTGGGAGCCCAAGTTATCTGACGACCAAAGACAAGTGTTACATTACGTGCAATTGGTACTCTCAAGACCCAATGACGCACATCTTTCCAGGACAATCTTCATTGATGGGCCTGGAGGATACGGAAAAACCTCACTCATTCGTGTCATCCTTGCGTACGTGCGGAGTTGTCATCACGTCGCTCTTGCCGTGGCGAGCTCAGGTATTGCTGCCGGTAATTTGGCTGGTGGTACCACCGCACACAGCATGTTCCGGCTCCCTCTCGATCTTGGTGACGGCATGAGCGTGTAGAACATTACCAACGGGTCCCAACGAGCAGAGCTCATCCGAGCAGCACAGCTCATTGTCTTTGATGAGGCTCCAATGGCGCACGGATTCATATTCGAGATCCTCGACCGGTCACTTCGAGATCTCATGAATACTTGTGTCCCATTTGGAAATAAGATCTTTCTCTGCTCAGGGGACTTTAGGCAAATAGCACCCGTTGTTGAAAAAGCTCGCACATTGTGTGATATTGCTTGTGTTTCACTTCGAGCATCATACCTTTGGCGACTTTTTAAAGTGTTCTCCCTGACGACTCCACACAGAACGACTAGCTCCCTTGACTATTCCAAATTCCTCCTTGGAGTAGGCAACGGAGCTATTCCATCCAAGATGTTTGGAGAAGGCCGTGATTGTGAGGACCTTATTCCTCTTCTTGGGCTAAGATATCTCACGACCATAACAGACTTGATCGGTGAGGTTTTTCCACCCCAAATTCTCTGTGACCCCGATCAATGTGCGAGAAGAGCGATACTTTCAACCATGAACGTGAACGTCAAAGAGATCAATGATCAAATCTTGAACTCGTTGGATGGCCAACTTCATGAGTTGATAAGTGCTGACACTATGGACAAGGAAAACGAAGATGATATGGTCGTGGATGTACAGCTATTACATCAAGCCACTGGCAAAGGCGTACCAGATCATGTCCTGCGACTTAAGGTTGGCTCCGTATGCCTTATCATGAGGAATTTGAATATTGCCGATGGACTCGTTAACGGCACTAAAGTCATTTTGACAGCGATTACCAAACGGCTAATCACTGTCAGACTTCCTGGAGGCACGCAACCTTTCGGTATTCCTCGAATCACCTTTAGGTTTGCGTTGGCCGAAGGGTCGCCGATTCGTGTCTGTCGTCGACAATTTCCCCTCCTGTTAGCGTACTCAATGACTGGCCACAAGAGCCAAGGCCAAACAATTGAGTACGTCGGAGTCGATCTTCGCACGGACTGCTTCACACATGGCCAGCTGTACGTCCTTCTCAGCAGAGTGAGAAGCCCTACTCATATCGTAGTCCTTGTCCAACCTGGAAGAGTCGTTGAAGGGGTCGCCTACGCAAAAAACATTGTGTACGGTGACCTTCTTCTATAACGCCGATTGTGTCATTGGCAGTAAGCTAGGGGGTCTGCTTTAAAAAATTCCCCGTCGTAAGTTGACCGAACCCGAAAATGTACTTTACCAGGCAGTAGGCAAGGGGGCCTGCCTAAAATAAAACTCCCCAACATTTTAGCTATTGTAAATATGGTCTCTACGTTTGCCGGCCTCCCCGTGGCGAGACTGGATATTCCATTCATTCACTGAACGAATGGTTAACTAACAGGCAAACACACATACTATTAATAGTTAAATTAACCTTTCAAACAATACTTTTTGAGGATTTAAGTATTTTTTAAATGGGTCTCTACGTTTGCCGGCCTCTCCATAGCAAGACTGGATGGACCATGCTACAGTTGATCGAATGGTTAACTAACAGGCAACTGAAATCAATTAATAACTTTAGTTTTTTAACAGCTTACTTTTAAAATCTTTTTTTCCGTATGTTTTTTTTTTTTTTTTTTTTTTTAATAATGCACTATAACTTTTTTTACTATCACTTTTTCCGTATAAAAACCATGATTTTTTAATATACATTTTGTATACAATGTATAGAAACCATGATTTTTTTTAAATAAACATTTGTCCTATTAAATAAATAACATTTTAACGAAAAATATTATCAGCAGTGAACTTTTTATATTCAACGAATTGGCCTGAACCGCAAGGGGGTTTGGGGGCGAAGCCCCCAACGAGCAAAGCGAGTATCTAGGCATAATATATGATAGTTAGATTAAATATTACTTCTAGTCATTACTTTTAAGAATATCTAGGCATAATATATGATAGATTAAATATTACTTCTAGTCATTACTTTTAAGAATATCTAGGCATAATATATGATAGTTAGATTAAATATTACTTCTAGTCATTACTTTTAAGAATATCTAGGCATAATATATGATAGTTAGATTAAATATTACTTCTAGTCATTACTTTTAAGAATATCTAGGCATAATATATGAATAAATGAATTTATTCCCCTCAAAAACATACATAATAACAAAAGTTTACATTTCTTGGAATATAAACGACCACTCTTACAAGTATTGTGGCCAGTAGTATCAAATTAAAATAAACAGAATTATGTTAGAGTCCAATAATAGACATATTAAAGTTGAGCCGCTCTCCGTGGCATCTGCGTCAGGCACAGCTGGCGGGCATATCTACCTAAGCCTACACGCACACAACAAACTAACTGATTCTTATCAACTATACAATTCCTATGACTAATTCTTGAATAAAATAAAGCAAATTCAGCACTCTTTTCTATTTAAATTAAATTATACAAGTTATTTTGAAAATAGTAGTTAATGCTTATGTTATCTTAAACTTATATCAACTATCCACATTTAAATGAACATGAATTTGCATTCGTCATGTAAAAATAACCATGATTTTAGTGTTTTAAAGAAGGATTTTATGTTGTCTAATTGTTTTATGTCTTTTGGCAATTTATTGGACAATTTTGGGCCACTATAACTAAAACATTGTTTAAAAACTAATTTGTTGACCTTTGGAGTACGAAATATTCTTCGTTCTATACTTCTAGTATCATAATTCAAGTCAGTTGTTCCCAAATTACCACTTCTACTGTAAAACAGCCTCAATACTTTATATATATAAAGGTGCTGCAAAGGCAATATTCTCAATTTAACAAACAAAGGGAAAGAGCTTTCTCTTCTACCCTTTTTTAACACAATTCTTAAAAAGTAATTTTGAACTATTCTCAGTTTGTCAATTAAGAATTTAAAGGTTCCATCCCAACAGATTATTCCATATTGGAGTCTAGAATCAACTAGTGAATAATATAAAGTTTTAAGCACGGTTTCATCGCAAAAGTTTCTTAAAAAATAAAATTTTCTGATTACAGATTACCTTGTAAATTTGTAATGTGCTTTTTCCAAGTTAGTTTTGAATCGATTACCACACCAAGGTATTTCAAATCTTCTTCCTTCCCTATCTTTTTACAGTCACAGTACTGTTCATTGCAGTCAAAGACGTGAAATTGAAAGTCCGAACCAAAATCAAAACCCTTAAAGTCAAAATTAACATATTTCGTTTTATCTACATTTATGTGCATTTTATTTTCGTAACACCACGTTTTTAAATTTATCAAATCTTCTGAAATTTTATTTTTTAATATACAAGTTTTGCTATGCGAATAAAATAATGCAATATTGTCAGCGAAAGCACTTACTTTACCATTTAGTTTTAATTCCAACAAATCGTTTATAAAAATTAGGAAGAGAGAAGCAGAGATAACCGACCCCTGTGGCACCCACACCCTCACGGGGAGAGGAGGGCTGAGACATTGGCCAATCCGTACCCGCTGCTCCCTTCCTGTAGGGAAACTGCGGAACCAACCTAGAGCCACACCCCGCACCCCCGCCAACTCCATTTTTGATAATAATATTTCATGATTTACTAGATCAAAAGCTTTTCTGAAATCAATAAAAAGTCCTGTTGATTTCTTACCCAAATTTAGGTTTTCGTAAATTGTTTCCGTTACATTAATAAGAGCGTCTTCGGTAGACCTACCTTTCCTAAAACCGTATTGATAACTACTAAAAAAATCTATACTATTTAAATATCGAATTAGCCTTATTTTCATTGCTTTCTAAAATATCTTCGAGAACACTGACAATAAACTAATCGGGCGTAGGTTTTCCAATTTGATAGACTTGTTTTTTTTGTATATTGGAGTAACGACACTGGATTTCAATTTTTGCGGGAATACTACTGTGCAAAAACTTAAGTTAATTAGATGTGACAAAACGGGGGATATAATTTCTTTAATTATGCTGACATTTATCTGATCAAAACCAGCAGATTTTTTATTTTTAAAATTTTTAATGATTCCTAAAACTTCTATTTCAGTTGTGGGGTCAATGAAAAAAGAAGTGACTCTATGAGCAACAGTTCCTGCGTTCAGCTCTCCAACATTTTGCGTTGAATCTAGTTCTATCAAATATCTGTTAATCGTTTCGGCTAATATATACGGATCAGACAAAACATTACCATTCTTGAGTTCCACCTTATCGACGCATTTTTTAGAATTATTGCCACTTAAGTCGTTTATAATTTTCCATTGCAAGGCTGTATCTCCTTTAGCTTCGATTATTTTTTGGGAGAAGTAATTATTTTTGACATCATTTACGATGACATTAACAAGCTCAAGTAAAACTGTAAGTCACATTTCTAAGTATGTTTAATTTTATAATTGTGTATAGTTTTCTAAGCATATTTAATTTTCTAATTGTGTTTAGTTTTCTAAGTATGTTTAATTTTCTAATTGTGTTTAGTTTTCTAAGTACAGTACCAGTTATTAATTTTCAACCTATTGATTGCGATATACCTCAAGTGGACAGGAAACTGCTAAGTAAAGACCAACAGTACCTTTGGGACATAAGTCAAGCCATAAAGACTGGGGAATTTCCAATGGACTTATCGAAACGAGATCCGGGCCCTATTTCGCACGCCAGATGGCTCACGTGCGCAAACAGGGTTCTTCGGTTGTATGTGAGCGAAGAAGAGCCATCTGATGCTCTAAAGGAATTAGTCAAGTACATTTTAAGATCCTACATACCAGTTTGGTTTGAGATAAAGTGCAGTAAGTACATAACAGATGGGCCACATCACGTTTACAGAGCTATTGAAACCTCTCGATATTTGTCTGACGAGTTAAAGGCAATAGTACATCCAGTTATTGAAAGGAACGCGTTTTTCGCTCACCCTGAGAACATGTTGATTGCCATGATTTTTGATAAGAGACAGCATATACGAGAGTTGGGTCTCAGAAGAGTCTTGAAAGCAAGACAGACACGGACAAAGGGTAAAACCATCAGAAACTTTATCACGCCTACTTTAAACTTCAATGCTTGTGACTACTCGGAGTTAATTGATTGGGCTAACACAAGGTTGTTTTCTCCTCCTCTTCCTCGAAATGTACCCGATGACGAAATTTCATTGGCGATTCAGTGTGGTGATATTCCTAACTGGGATGTAAAAAAATTTCCCTGTCATACACAAGCCGTTCAAAGGTGCGTGAAGCTCATCACCGAAGCGTCGCTCAAAGTGTGTGGGTCCCAATCAAGAGATGGTTATATCAGAGCCACACTAGAATCCAGATCACTCATGCCCAATTTTGAGAGTAAATCAAAATACAGAGTGGTTCCTAAACCAAGTGCTAGTGCAGAGTAAACAGGGCCAAAGAAATATGTTCACCAAAATAGACTGACAACCAAAGAAAGTACCTAAAATGCGATGTGTAAATAATGTAAATAACAAACCCCACCCTCATTGGTTGGATGGATGGGAAGGGTGTGGGTGGGTGGAACTCGAAGTGCAGCCACCTCCACGTGGTGAGTTCTGGGTTGTTCAGATAATATTATTATCTAAACAAGTGAAGAGCTGCACAATTGGCATGAAACTCAAAATCAACACCCTTTATGCCTCACTTGATTTTTTCTAAATGCCTATCAAAAACGTTCAAAAAGGGCAATTTTCGTTAAACTTTCATGTAGTTGCGCGATCAGAAAACATACTTCTAGACGACAAATAATTTTTATTATGGTTTTTCAAAGCCTAAAGTACAAAAAAATTGCTATAGGAACACAAAAAATACCAAAATAAAAAAAATTTTATTTTTCAAAAAAATTCATTTTTTTATAATTTTATGTAACTTTCGGCCGATTGCGCGATCGGAAGATGAACTCCGATTTCAAATATTTTTTTTTGTTTTTCTTGTTAATACCAATCGCAACTTTTCCGCACTATAGGGACTCTGATTTTCCTTATTAAGTTTTTACGCACCACCCTAATGTGCATTCCCATCTCAGTTATGGCACTGTCCTATGGGGAAGTAGTAATTATAAAAAAAACTTTTTGTGTTGCAAAAAAGAGCTATACGAATGATTTTTAATGTTAATTTTAATTTATAACCGTACAATATAAAATGTTTAAACAATATTCAATTTAAAAAAACACTAAAAAAATATCTGTTGAAACTGTGTCCATATAATGATGATGAATTTATAAATTATGTTAAAGTTAATTTTAAATCATAGTATAAGACAATTGTGACAATGCCATGCATGTAAACTTCTTGTAACGGCAATATAGATTTGTTTGAATTCAAATTCAATTCAAAAAGTTTTATTGCATAAAAAACCAGTTCACATGGTATCACAATCGTCAAAATAAATAAATAATGAATGGTAACTATTAAAGTCATGGCATTCATTCGTCATCCATTCAAACATATTAGTGTAACATTCATACAGCCATTCGTTCATTCATTTGGACATCAGACCCTCCTTTTGATGTTGGAATTTTACAATGTTCTAACTCCAGTGGCTCATCATGAACTCATCAACCGAGTAAAACACTTTTGTTAGCAAATATTGTTTTAGCTGACTCTTAAATTGATTTTGTATTAGCTTGACACTCTCAGGGAGCCCATTGATTAATCTGACCCCGACTTGTGATGGCAGAAGCTCAAGAGCCGATGTTCTATGTTGGTGAGCCCGCAAGTTGTCCCTGCATCTAGTCTAATAGCCGTGAATGTCTCTGCCCCGCACCAACTGGCACTTAAAGTGGCAATACAGGACCACATCAAGGATATAAAGGCAGGGCAGAGTCGGAAACCCTAGCTCCAGGAAAGCGTCCCGACACGACTCTCTGGTTTTTAATTTTTGAATTATTCTGATTGCTTTCTTTTGGAGTCGAAAGACTCTTTCTAGTTTGTATTTAGAACAGCTTCCCCAGAGTCTTATACCATATGCCAAATGGGGGTATATTAGCCCATAATAGGCTATTTTCAAGACTTCCTGGGAGCAAATTTTGGAAAGTTTACGCAAAGCAAAAATGTTTGATGAAACTCTAGAGCAAATGTGATTAATATGATCATCCCAGGTCAGCCCGGGATCAAGGTGCATCCCCAGGAATTTGACAGATGTGGCTTCTTTCAGAAATTCATCATCGATCATAATAGAGGGATTGTATTCATCTTCTTGCTGTCGAAGACTAAAATTAATAAAACTTGTCTTAGTTGAATTTGTTTTGAGATTGAGATCAGAAAAGAATTGAATACATGAATTAATTGCAATGTTAAAAAACCAATTATATTGACTGTTGATAGTTCACAGAGTGGTTTAGGTGCAGCACTACTACAGGATGGCCTTCCAGTAGCGTAAGCTAGTAAAGCGTTGAGTGAAGTTCAGAGAGTTATGCGCAGATAGAGCGTGAACTTTTAGCAATTGTTTTTGCATGTGAACGCTACCATCAATACATTTTTGGCAGCCCCTCTATAACAGTTGAGACTGACCATAAACCTCTTTTAGGTATTTTTCAGAAAAATTTAGAGTCACTTTCACCTCGATTACAGAGGATGAGAATAAAGTTACAACAGTACAACCTGAATTTGGTGTATAAAAAAGGAACAGATCTTTTTATTGCGGGCACATTGTCTCGTGCTTATGATGTCAATGATAAATCAGATTTAGAATTAGAGCATGAGCAAATTGAAGCACATGTAAATTTAATTCAACAAAATCTCAATATTAGTCCTATCAATGTATGTAAATTGAAAGATCTTGTAAATACTGATGATGAAATGAAATCAATTATAAAGTTTATTGTAGGTAACGATTGGCCTAAGGACAAAAAAGGTTTACCTTTAAATATTAGGCAATATTGGCATGTAAAAGATGAACTGTCATATTGTAATGGTTTGATTTTCAAGGGTTCTGCAATTGTCATACCCAGTAGTGTACGAGGGGAAATGTTGAGGCGTTTACACTATCCTCATTTAGGTATCACTAAAACCCAGCTTAGAGCAAGAAATGTTCTGTATTGGCCCAACATGAACTCTCAAATTGAAGATGTAGTAAGTAAGTGTGGAATATGCACTGTTAAAGCTAAAAATAATTTTAAGGAGCCGATATTGCTACATCCTATTCCAAACCTTCCATGGCAAAAGGTAGGCCTAGATATATTTTTTCATGACAATAAACAATACCTGTTGTTAGTTGATTATTTCTCAAAATATGTTGAGATGGTAACTTTACATAATTTGTCAAGTACTCATGTGGTTAGTCAAGTGAAATCAATTTTTAGTAGACATGGAATACCAAAAGATGTTGTTACTGCTCATGATACATGTTTTACTGGTTTAGCTTTTAGGCATTTAGTAACCAATGGGATTTTAATCATATAATGACTAGTCCTCACTATTCCCAATCTAACGGGATGGTAGAATGAGCAATACAAAGTGTTAAGAATATTGTTAAAAAATCTATTATGGATAAATCTGATATATACCTTGCATTATTAGAGTACAGAAATACTCCAATTAGCAATACGATTCCATCTCCTGCGGAGATTCTTTTCAGCAGAAAAATAATGGTATTGTTCCATGCCACGTTAAGTTACTTAGGCCTAAGTTGTACTATAAAAATGTTAGACAAAACTTAGTTATTAGACAAAATGACCAGAAAGCTTACTATGATAGAAAATCAAAGCCGCTAAGACCATTGAGAGAAAATGAAAGTATTGTGTTTAGACATAATAATAAATGGGTTCCTGGTAAGGTTAGAAGATTAATTTATTTCAGATTAAATGTTTATTTCAGTTTATTGTTAATTTAGTTGATATTAATTTCTCTTAACAAGAAATGTAACTTATTGTTTTGATTTATTGTTGTTAATATGATTAAGTAATTTGATTTTGGTGTTAGGCCATATTTAAAAATAAGTGTAGGCCACCTTAAATTTGATAATTAATTGTTTACCATTTTTATAAATGTTTAATAGCTGCTCTTTTCACATAGCATTCTTTGTTGAGTTTATTCAAAATTGTCATGTGATAAGAAGAATATGATTTCTATCAAATTTGAGTTTCTCATAATTGTTTTGTTTTGTTAGTGTCATAAGTTGTATTTCTGTTTGATTCCATTTTGAATTTTTATATATAAAGAAGGATATGTAATATGATTGTTATTAAGTTTCATTAGTAGGCTGAGTTGTCCAACCAAGATCATCTGATAAGGGCTGGTTTGCACACCCCCTTCCCTACTGTATTATAAGAGTCGGGGCAGAATAAAACAGGATTCAGTAGCAGCAACATGTCGCCTTATTCAAGACCCATCATTTTACAGTATCCATCGATGTTAAGTTAAATGAAGAAAGGTTTTTATGAATGAAGTAGTAAAATCCATCCGCGACTAAGAAGTTCGGGGTTTCACCACATGGATCTCACGAATCACCGCATTTTTTACAATGCAGGCTTTTGCGCGGTCCTATAATGCGGCTAAAGCATTATAGATATCGGTCTGAAACCAAAACTAAATTGAAACTAGATACATTTCTGACTAAAATCGCTTTTTAAAATTTCGATAACAGCACCAGTTTTATTTTGGCACTAGTTTGAATATTGGGTAACTTCAATAACCTATAAAATCAAAATGAAGGAGAATTCAAAAATTTTAAAAAGTGATTTGAGTAAAAAATGTCTTTATCTTTAAATATATACTTCATTTATAATTTTACGACAGTAAATAAAGTCAGTATCTTGGACCGCGCAAAGCAGTTTTTACGCTTCTCAGCGCGGGGGTTTAGAGCCCTCTTAAGGCTAAACACCTCGGGAGTAGTTCCAAATGCTACCGCCACGTAGCGCTTTAAAATTATGCAAATTACTCCTACTGATTACTCGCTTGCCGTTAGAGTAAAAATTATTTTGTAAACTTATTTGTACTTCTAATATGTATCTTTAAGTCGCTATGTCAACGATTTTCTTTATTTTTTATTTAATAAATAAAATTACTTTGTAAATCTTATAAGGAATGCTTTTAAAAAGAAAAACTGGAGGACATTTTGAAGATTTTACGGAGAAATAAATAAATAATTTTTCAGACTTAAGATCCAACAAGTGGTTCCATCGGAATCGAGTTTGCAAGGTTTATCTCTTGGATTTATTCGCCCCCCCCCCCCCCAACCCGCCCGGCCATCAACACATTCATCACGCCACGTGCTCGGTCAGTGACAGTGACGACCAACGAAAACGACTCGCACCAGACACACTCCGTGGTTCAGATCTGCTTTTGTTTCCCGGTCATTTTCGGTCTCTAGCTCTTCTGGCAGTTTTAGTTTGTGTTTTTAGTGTAATAATTTTAGTTTAAAAACAGTTTATCACTGGTTTGTTGGTGAATTGCGTAGTAAATGGATAAAAGGACTACAGTAAAGGGAAAAAAAGAAGTTGATCCTTTCGGCCAAGAGGAAGAAAAGACGGCTACCACCAGAAGCGTATGATAACAGACGTATAAGGTTAGTTGTTTTGATATCTTATCATTGGTTAGTTAGGGGAGATCAGGGAAATGGCACCACACGGGGTTATTCCGCCACCCCTCTCAAGTAGCGGACAACAACTAGTGCGTACATCGCGATTAGTGCAGCACCCTTGCGGCAAACATTAGAAACTACCTCAGTTTTGTCAAAGCTCTGACTGAAACAGTGTGTTCGTTGTTTAGATAAATATAGTTTTTTACAGTTTTGTTGTAATTTTAGACTTGTATACAAATCAAGGTAAGTGGTTTTCTATGTTAATGATAGGCATAACCATTATATTATTGCATTAGACAAATGCTTAGCTACATTTATGTATATTAGTTGTAAAGAGCAAGCGACTAGTGCTGTAGTAAATTATGAAAATCCGCCATATTGTCTTACTGGGGTAATGACGCCATAGTACATGGGGCAATGCCGCCATGATGCCAAATTGCTTGAAAACTATGGCTTACAGTGTTTTTATTTGCCTTTTCAGATGCCTCGACTGAGAAAAAGAACAACTGAAAAGGCAAAATGGACTCAGGAGCAACTAAAAGCAGCAATAAAGCTGGTTCAGGAAGGGAAATCTATAAAAAGTACAGCGTTACAAGTTAATATTCCTAGGACCACTCTCAGAGATCGATTGAAAAGTTCGAACACTTCAAACCCCAGCATGGAAAGACCAGCAGTTTTTACTGAAGACCAGGAGAAACTGTTGGCCGACAGAGTTGTCAAATTAGCTAATCTTTTCTATAGCATAACAATCACAGATTTAAGACAGTTGGCATTTAATCTGGCTGAAGAACTAAACATAAATCATAGTTTTAACAAGGAAACCAAAATGGCAGGAGAATATTGGGTATCCGGATTTCGGAAGAGGAATCCTCAAATAAGACTTCGAAAGCCATTCAATTCAATTCAATTCAAAATCTCTTTATTCCAATCATGTTACATACGTACAGGAATAGTGTCTTATACTTAAGTTAGCCTAAGTATTTGAACCATACATTAATTGAAGTTGGCATATTACATAATCTAATAGAGTTATTTGAGTAAAATTATTAATAAAAAAAGTTCTTAGTTTCTATAGATTGGCAGTTTCACTTACACTTGATTTGTTAGCATAAATTCCTCAATGCTATAAAGAGGGTGATTTGTTAGGTAGGTTTTTAGGTGATTTTTAAAAGTTTTTGTATTACATTCTTTTTTTATATGACCAGGTAATTTTGATAAAAAATGCTGCCCAATGTAGTTTGGTTTTTTTTTGTAAAATTCTAAATTTGGGGTTTTGGTAATTGTTAAAGTGCAATTTCGGGTATTATAATGATGTGGTGCTCTGAGTTCTCGTTTTGGTAATTCTGTTGCTGTAAAATGTAAAATAGTTTGATAAATATATAGACTGTAAACAGTCATGATACCCAGCTCAGCAAATTTACTCTTGACAGTGTCATCCCACTTGAGCCCCAACATGATTCGTATGGCCTTTTTTTGGGCTATTAATATTTGGTCCATCTTTGCTTTAGTAGCAGAACCGTACAGTACAATGCCATCTTCAACCAGCATCAAGAGAATTTTAGGATTCAATAAAGAAGAAGTGCAGCTGTTTTATAGTAATCTAATGTCCATAATGGACAAATTTCATTTCCAACCCAACAGGATATTTAACGTCGATGATATCGGCATCAGTTCTGATCAAAAGCCAGGACACATATTAGGGCCGAAGGGTCAAAAGCAGGTTAGGGGCGCTGTAAGCTGGGAAAGGGGACGAAACATAACTGCTGTATGTGCATTCAGCGCGACGGGAGTGTACGTCCCACCGATGTTTATCTTCCCAAGAAAAAGAATGTCGCCCTAACTTGAAAAAGGTGGTCCTCCAGGGGCACTGTACAGATGCTCTAAAAACGGATGGTCTAATGATGAACTCTTCCTTGATTGGTTGCAACACTTCGAGAAGTTTACAAAGCCGACACCAGATGATCCTATACTTCTTGTACTGGACAACCATGGCAGTCATGCAACACTTCCTATCTATGATTTCTGTCGGCAGTATAATATTCATATGATTTCGATTCCACCTCATACGTCACAGACTACAACCTCTAGATGTGACGTTTTACGGACCACTTAAGCAAGCTTTTAGCAGGGAATGTGACAAATACATGAGGTCGAATATACATAAGAAAATAACTCCTTATGAAGTAGCCTACATATTTAACCAGGCCTATATGAATGTAGCAACCATTAAGAAAGGTGTTTCTGGTTTTAAAAATAGCGGAATATTCCCTGTGAATCCTGACAGATTTAAAGATGAGGATTTTGCACCGACTGAGAACTTACAATCTGTTATTGTTGACGAACAAGAGGAAGAGGAAGTTGAAGAAATCTCTGCAGTTGGACACAATGATGAAGTTCAAACCATAAACACTGACTACAACAAGTTAATACGACAGAAAAACTGCCAATTTACAGTCAAGATGGTCTGCCAGGCGTTCCTGGAGCTTCGGTTTGTTCCTGGAGCTTCGGAGCGACCCTGCGAAATCAACTCAATTCAAGAACTTTAATGTTGCATTAGATAAGTTATCTCCTGTTCCAGTTGCGGCAGCTAAGCAAATCAAGGATAACTCACATCGTAAAGGGCATTCATCAATTTTAACAGGAACCCCCATGGAAGTTTTTTTTTAAGAATGTGAGGCAAAAAAGAAAGAAAAGGAAGTTAGAAAGATGTTAGCATCGAGAAAAAAAGCAAATAAGCTTTTGGGAGGCACGAGTTCAGAATCCAAAGTCACAAAGGTTAAGAAAGAAAAAAAATCTAAATCAAATTACGCTAAGCAATCTGGTCTTAAAAAAAAGAAAAATAATACTCTAAGTCGTAGATTAAATTTTGAAACCTCATCTTCTGAGAGTGACGATTTGGAAGAAAAATAAATTTGTGACGACAACTCTGACGACAACACATACATTTTTTCCAAATACGTCGAAATTTGCATCATCTGTGGAGAGTACGGAACAACTGAAATGTGGTACAGGTGCACCATTTGTGGGAAATGGGCCCATGCAGATTGCAGTGGATTTGACTCAGCAAACAATTACATATGTGACTTTTTTGCCAGATAAAATAAATTTTCATAGTAATGTTTTGTTTATGTATAACTTTTATGATGACTTGTGAGTAAAACGTTTAATTTGTTATTGTACATTGCTATAAAAACTTGTATAGTAACAAAATAAATTGTTTTCCCTTATTTTTACTCCTAATTTTACGTATAGTTAATTAGTTATTAAGTTGTAAGAACATGGCGTCATTACTCCAAGAGCATGGCGGAATTACCCCGGTCTCTGAGTAATACCACCACTATGCAGAGGTTCAATAAACATTTGTTCAATTAAATTTTCTTTATAGCTACATTAACAATTTAATTCATATAGATACTAAAGGAAATTATCAAGCTTCAGTAAAATTATCACTGAAAAATACCAATTTTTAGAAGGTGAAAAAAATTAAATTGTCTTAAGGTGGCGGCATTTCCCCGGTCTCCCCTACGCATTATACTACATACTAGTTGCTTGTTGCTCGAAATCGACCATAATCCTAGCGTGTTGTCAGTCAACTTTAGAACTACCACTGATATAATCCAGTATAAAATGTGCTTTACTTCATGTTATAGTAACCTAGTATGTAGTTTTATTATTTAAGTAAAAAACAAAGGTTTGTGCATACGCAACTGATCTAATATGTTTTATCATTTCTTTCGAGTACTAACGTTGGCCCCGCCTAAAGCCCAAATTAAATATCTAACACCAGTTTGCACGTCTGCTCAATAAGACGCACATTTAGATGTATGATATGTAGGGGTATATCTTAACCTTTCATTAGTGTCATCGGTCTGAGAGTCCGATACATATTTTAAACGTAGTGCATATCTCAACCGCTAGAGTGTATGAGCTGTACTTCTCAGTACCTTCAAGTCACCCCTCAGTGTTGTTGTTGCTGGCGGTTCATAATTTATAGGTTATTTTTCTGCAAGCAGTGACGTCATTCGGTGCCGTACACCGAAGACACTAAACGCGTCAACGGTGCCACACACCGAAGATACTAAACGTGTTACGTACCACTACATTATTTCAAGGTAAGCATGTTGGTATGTTTTTATTAAAATACATTTACTGATTATAAATATTGATTAATTATTTAGGATAGTTGAATACATAATGTTATACATATTTAACAGCAGATAACCATCTGAAGATTGTTTGACGTGGTGTACTGTTTCATTATTTCTTATAACTATACTTGTGTACTAAAAATGGTTGTATTATTTTAGATGGATTATGAAAAGGAGCAAGATCGACTTCGAAGGCTTCTAGAGTCCTTTCCATCTGAGCCTGATATTATGTCAGAAAATGACGACGAAGAAGCTGAAGATCAAGAAGATCCAAATGAAACAGATGTCCTCGATGAACGTCAAGATGGTTCAGACAGTGAACAGTCATTGGTGTTCGAAACTGGTAATGCTACACATTATGATGATCCTGACATTGATATCGGAACAACAGGTAATGATCAACTTACTACCCCTCTTGATAACTCTTCATCGACACAACTGAATTTGCAGAGACTTTCAGATGATAATAATTCAATACAGAATAATGCTCAAATAAGCAAACATCATGCTCAGTTAGGCCCCATTAGACAAGATTCTGATAATTTTCTACAAACTAAACATACAGGAAAACGTAAACAAACTGACAGGTATGTAACTGCAACTAAGCGCACTAAAAAGGTAGTGACAGACTATGAAATGCCTTCCATATTTGAGGGTGGTAATATGATTTATGTTGGGAAGGATGGTACAAAGTGGAATGCAACAGCACCAGCTAATAATACAAGAACACGTCAAAAAAACATTGTAACTACATTGCCCAAAGTAAAGAATCACTTACAAAACGTTACTGAACCTTTAGACATTTGGAAAAATTTCTTTACCGATCAAATGATGGATTTAGTTGTCACAAACACGAATCAAGAAATTGAACGTGTAAAATGTAATTATCTTCGAGCATCATATGCAAGGCTGACAAACAAAGACGAGATCAGTGCCTTGATCGGTGTATTGGTATTATCTGGGGTACAGAAGTCAAGTAAGCTGAATGCTGCTGAGCTTTTCAGTAGTAAAGGTACGTCTCCAGAAATATTTCGGTTTTTATTGAGATTTCTTACTTTCGATGATAAAACCACTCGACAAGACAGGCGTCTAACTGACAAGTTGGCTCCTATTAGAGAGCTATTTGATATTTTTGTAGAGAACTGCAAAAAAATTTTACAATGTCGCAGTTTGTCACTGTCGACAAAATGCTTGTAGGGTTTAGGGGACGATGTTCCTTTAGACAACATATTCCATCTAAACCTGCCAAGTACGGGATAAAAATCTATGTTCTTTGCGATGCAAAACTATTTTATACATCAAATATGGAAGTTTATGTTGGTAAACAACCCCCTGGACCCTATGAGCATTTGAAAACAGATGGTCTATCAATAGTTGACAGATTGAGCCAACCTATAAGTGGAACTTCCAGAAATGTTACAACAGACAATTAGTTTTCCAGTATACTCTTGTGTGAAAAACTAATCAATGAACATCGTCTTACTATGATTGGAACTTTACGTAAGAACAAACCACAGCTTCCAAGGATTTTTATTGAAGGGAAAGGCAGGGAGTCACCTTCAAGTGTTTTTGCATTCAGGAAAGATTGCACTTTAGTTTCTCATATACCAAAACCTAAGAAAAATGTAATTCTAATATCGTCAATTCACGTTGATGATCTGATAGATGAAAAAACGAACAAGCCAGAAATAATTCTCGATTACAACAGGACCAAAGGAGGTATTGATGTGGTCGACAAATTATGCGCATCCTACATGTGAGCACGTGCAACAAGACGGTGGCCAATGGTCATATTTTATACATGTTTGAACATTGCAGGCGTAAATTCACAAATTATCTTTAGTTTCAATTCACCAGACACTAAAGTATTGAGGCGTAAGTTTCTTACAGATCTTGTCTATGATTTGATGAAAAACCACCTTATTACCAGATACAGCGTACCACAAGTAAAAAGACTGACCAAACTGAGAATCGCTGAGATTTATGGCATCGAGACTCACAATGACAACGAACCACAAAATATTGGTACAGGACGATGCAAAATTTGTTCTTCTAAAGCCAACAGGAAAACAAAATATTATTGTAAAGAATGTAAAATGTTTCTATGTTTAGAACATGCTCAAATAGTATGCAAGAACTGCTAGGTCATTTTGTATATTTGACCCACTGCTAAACTCAATATGATTACTACTTACATATTTTTCAGTAACTTTTATAAACATTTATGTATTATTATAGAGCTAATTACCTTTTATATTATTTTGTTACAGTTACAATTATTTTAATTATTCATATTTTAAACATTTTATATGTTTGTATAATATGTAGACCTATAACACTACAGCTTACATTTTTATGTATTTATTTTTACATAATTTATGTATATATTTCAATCTATTTTATATTTAAAGTTAGTCCATTTAATTTTGAAAACTTATAATGTATCATTTTTTAACTCACTTTTGAGTTTTATGTATAACTTAGTTAGACATGGAGAGGTTATGTTTACCTATTAAAGTAGCCTTTTTAACATTCTCATTTTGAAAGTATTTTTTAAAATTATGAAGTGATTATTTTGTTTGAAAATTAGTAAACAGTGAATTTTCTCAATACTCTATTGAATGAGAACATAAGTTTAAAAATTGGTAGTGTTTTTAACAAATTATTATAAAGTTAAATAAAAGGTAAAATATAACCTTAATTTTATTAAATTGGAAACATTTAAACTAAACTAAAATGAATTAAGGACATTCAAAATATTGAATTCAACTTACTTATTTAGTGCCCATTTGGAAACATCAAACTTCAGTTGTAAATTAACATTATTTTAATCAGTTGACTCAAGAATATTAATCACGAAACAGCTCGTCTAATCATGAACTTGTCTGTTTAAATATTGATTAAAGATAATTAATTTTAAAACATTTAACTTTTATATTAAGATTTTGATATTGAGCAAAGTGATGAGTACTCTATGACTTGACATTGAAGTGTACACTATGACTTGAAGAAATATTCAGGCAGACTGATGGGTGAGTGTTTGCTGTCAATGAAACAGGATCAGTGACCTTCATCAATCTGTTATCAGCAACCTTCTATTCTCAATAATGATAGCCAAGGACTAAAACTGCTTAGTAATATATTGAGTATTTTGGATGTAAATACATTTTATAGACACTTAAATATTTAATAAATTTTCAATTTAACTCTAGTAAATTTTCAAATTTTTATTTTTTTAAACTTAATATTGCAAGCTTACATTACTGTAATATTATTATTGAATTATCATGGAATGCACTGCTGACATTGTTCTTATTATGATTGAAGATAAAATAATGTTATAATTGACTATATACAATTGACTAAGTACGCTTATTTATTGACAATATACAAGCGTCAGTTGATATTGTCATTTTATTTGTTTTTATAAAATCGGTAAATGTTATTTTAATAAAAAAAAAAAAAGATATAATACAGTTATATTGTATTGGGAAAAAATGAATGAAAATCAACTGCCAAAGGGATGGAAGCGACAGGAGGTTATCAGAAAAAAAGGAGTTCACCTGGGAAGAAAAGATATTTATGTAACTTCTCCCGGCAGAAAGATTTTTCGCTCAAAGAAGGAATTACAAAAATATATTGATGGAAAAAGTTAAAATTTAAGATAGAACAGTTTTATTTTTCTTCTAAAAAAGTTGATAAAGTAAGTCTGGAAAACCAAATCTCATCTGAAGAAGTAAGTAATATGAATAAATCTAAGCTTAATGAAAGCATAAATAGCATAAGTGAAACTAGATCAGACAAGTCCACCTGTAACAGTATCTGTATTGAGGATGACAATACATTTGCATCAGATTCGGTATGTTCAATCCATACACCTGGAAATAGTAGCGTTACCCAGGTAAATAATAGTACAAACATGGTGTTTAATGAAAATGCTTTCCCCTCAATGTCAAAGGACCTTATCAGTATGTCCATTTTAAACAATGAGTGGCTTACAAATGAACATATCAACACTTACTTTAAGCTTTTAGATCTGCAATTAATTAGTAACAAAAAGATTTGTCTGATGAATCCGGTGATTGCACAAGCAGTAAAGTGTCTTCAAGAACCACTTCCAAGTAAATGACTCCCCTGCGGTAGATAGGCCAGGAGGATCAGGTTCACATTGGAGTTTACTGTTGTACATAACTGATGAAAATAAATTCTTGTACATTGACACTGAAGGTTTGTATAATTTCCAAAATGCACTTAAAATTGGAAAATATATGCAAGATTATTTTAATAGAACGAATGACATTGAAGTGACAACCATACCAGTTGCCAAACAAATCAACAATTATGATTGTGGCATTTACTTATTGATGTACATAGAAATAATTGTGCAACTTAGCATTACGTACCTTGTAACACATGGGACCATCACCTTCCTACTATCTCTGAATGTGATTTGATAACAAAAAGAGCACAATTGGCCATGTTATGTAATAAAATGCATTTAGGCCTAAAAGTATCGTCACGCACTAGCGATTACTATACAGTACAGTATATCACTAGGGACACGAAAATAACACACACGCAGCTTAAGTACACAAGCGTCTATTCACCTTGAAACACAATAACACTGAACTCACAACTCACAATGATTTGCACTACCGCAATATCCGAGTTGTTCCACACTAACAAATTGAACAATCACTCACTGACTGAGAACTCAAAACTACTGAAACTTAGCAGCGGTGCAGCCGCCTTATATACATTTGTTACAATCTAGAATTTCAAGAACAAACTTGACCCGAAGGTTCCAGAAGCCATGGAACATATTACAACAAAAAGAAAGTTATAGAACATTCTGTCGTCAATATGTCAAAATACGACAGTATGACATCTTTTATCCTATAATTGTCAAAAGTTTAATATTAAAGCATAAATAAAATAAGTTTATTGTTTTAAGTAGTCTATTTGGTAATATTTACACATAACTATTAATTATAACATAAAAGTTGTATAGCTTCATGAAGCTTCTGTAACGTTCACACTCCCATAATATACAATTTATATATTTTATTTTATAATTTGTATTAGTATTTTAGTTCTTATAATTGAATATTTTTATATAATATAACTCGGTTATAAAGTTAGAGCTGTAGCGGTCATGAAGTAGGTCAGAGAATGCTGAGGCAGCAGCGTCAGCATTCCTGGAGTGATGGTCAAGGAAGGTGGGCAGTTGAGGCTAGGCTGAGGTATGTGTTGGGTGGATAGAGAAGTGTTCTAACAGTGCGGGAGTACTTGCTATGTAATATGTTTTGTTGTAATTGGCTTTTAAGTATTTGAGTTAAATGGTTCATGATGAGTGTTGTTGTTTAGTAATATTGAATTATTTGGATTCATTAATAAAACAGTGAATTAGTAATGAAGAGTTACGTTTTATTCAATCCAAGGTCCCGGTGCCTTAATCACCGTGGTGGTGGCAGCGGACTATCGTAATTAATATATATAATTTAATAATCAAAAGATCGGCCGCGTTATACTTCTGGAAAGTACTAATGTAACCTATCTGATTCTACTCATACCTGGTAATACAAATTATACTATTATGTAATATTTAATATATTTACAATTAATTGAGCCTATTACTACGTAGCCTAACATAAAATAACATAATATAGTAAATCTTAAACATGATTTGAAGGTTTTACCAAGTTAGGTTACATATAGGCCTAGTACTAGGCTAACCTACATACGACAAAAGCTGACTTAATCGCTTCAATGATGGTGAAGCCAGCTGGAAACTTAAATAAAACAAATGTAGATAAAGAAGACCAAAATAACATGGCAAAAGAAGAACTGTACAATTCAAGCACTCTAAAAGAGAAGGAACTAGTCACAAACATCAATGAACCCCCTCAAGAGGAATTTAATTTGCCCAAGGAGAAAAATAATTTAATTCAGTCTGATAAGTTAAACAAATCTGACAAAAATCCAGGGAAGCCAAATTATGAAAACAATACCTCATTAAAATTAACTTTTTGCTCAGACAGTCATGGAAGGGATGTTCAAGCTAAAATTGAAAGATTAAGCAATGGTACAATCAAGGCTTTTGGATATGTGAGAGCGAATGCTGGCTTACTTCAATTTATGGAAACCTCTAACATTGAGAAAGAAAATCCTGTAATCATAATGGGTGGTACAAATGACCTTCTAGATAACAACCTGAAGTCTATTTATAAAAACTTAGAAACTAAACTAAATGAACTGAGCAAGATAAGGACAGTTTTTATTACAACTGTACCAAAGCGTTATGACAAAGCATATAAAGGAAATAATTTAGATATAATGTTACTCAACAACTATATAAGAGAACTGGTGGTTAGAGAGGAGAATGTGTACATGATAAACCTGGACAGACTCGGAAGACACCACTATACTGCACATGGTCTCCATTTGAATAACAATGGAAAGGACAAATTAGCTCAATTAATTATTAAGGCCATAAATTGGAAATATAATGTGACTTCTGTAAAGGAAAATCTAAATAATCAAATACAAGTAATTGAGTCTAATATGGGAGACATAATAAGTAAATCAAAAAATGAAAATGATCTTGCCTTTGCACACTCTATATCTGCAGATGTACTCAACAGCAAACAAATGAGTAAAGGGGTGGCAGTTGTTTTTAAAAAGTTTTTTGGTAAACCAAATCCCTCCGATTTTGTCTGTGACCGCTTGACGTGTCAAAAGTCTAAGGAAGGAATAACTGTCTATGGACTGGTAACCAAGTCAAAATACAACGAGAAGCCTAATCTAAGGGACTATGACACAGCCTTCCATCAGCTCACTCTTGACTTCAAAAAGAAAAAGCTTAAAAAGTTAATATGTTCTCCTATGGGCTGTAACAGAGATCACATATTGCCTGAACATTTTGTTAAAAATTTGGTGCAGTTTCAAGAGATTACAGGGGCTTCTGTAAAAGTAATATTATATAATGAAAAATCAAAATGGCTAAGAAATGGTCTAGCATATCCCGTTTTCGCAAAAAGGCTTAGCAAAGCTATTGGAAAACATGACAAAAATATCAATGAAAGAGCTAGTTTTGTTTCTGAAACCAACACAAAGCAGCAGTCAGCCAAAGAAGCAGTGGTAATAGTAACTACAGTCAACTCCTCACTACCTAGGCCGGGTGAGACATCACAATTTACCTTGCAGTCTCTGATTCTACCTAGTCAACATTAGTGAAGTTAGTGATAGTAATCAAATGGTCAGTTGTGTGTCAAGTGATGAAAGTCTACCTGCCTTCAACTGTAACATCTCTTCTACTCCAAACTCTGTTTACACCAGCAATAACTCAGCTCATGTACCAAACTCCTTGACTTTAAACTTCCTCCAGGACTCCCTTCAGCCCCCTATTTAGATTCAACTACCAATTTTACAAATTCAACAAAAATAAATTCAACAGAAACAAATCCAAAACAAGCCAATTTAAACCAATTCAAAATTGTTCATCAAAACATACAAGATCTAGATAGCCGCAAAGAACCACTTGAAATTATTTTGAACGAAATAAAGCCTAATATTTTAATTATTACTGAACATAACATGTCAGAGCCATAGATGGAAAAATTCCGTTTACCTAATTACTCAATCGCAAGTCAGTACTCTAGGACCACAACATCAGGGGGAGGAGTTTTAATACTTCTGGAGGAGGGTTTGAATTCAAGACAGTTAAGAATAAATGAAATAGAATGTTTATGTCAAGATAAACTCTTTGAGTGCTGTACAGCAAAGTTGAATTTTAATAACAAGAATATAGTTATAGCAGGAGTTTATCGAAAACCACAATTACAAAATGCTGAGTTTTTAAATAGGTTAAATATTTTATTAGACACTTTGTTGAAAAGGGAGAAATATGTTATAGTTGGAGGAGACTTTAATATTAATATACTTGACCCTTTCTTACCAGTAGTCATGGGCCTAAAAAACACAATTAAAAGCCATGGAATGCATTATTTAATCAATTTTCCTACCAGAGTAACGGCCTCTTCAGCAACCTGTCCTGACAATTTCTTAACCAACATTGACAGATCACAGTTTAAAATATCCGGTTTGATAACTGCTCTATCGGACCATGACGGGCAGCTATTAGAGCTCAAGGCAGAGAATTCAAAAAAAAAAAAAAAAAGGATAATACTAAAAATGTATTCTTGAGGTGTAGAAACTTTTCAAAAAATAATATGACATTTTTGTCAAATTATTAGAAAAAGAAACATGGACGAATGTTTATAATGCCCCAGTGGATTTGAAATTCACCATTTTCTGTCAAATATTTAAATTTTATTTTGAATTGGTGTTTCCGTATCAAACCAAAAAGAAACAACCAGCTAAATATCATTGGATTACTGAAGATTTAAAAAGTGAAAAAGAAAACATAATTGGTTTAACTAAAACTGCTAGAATTTACAAAGATAAAGAACTATACAGAATTATTAAACTTAAAAATAAGCAATTCAAAAAGAAGTTACTTAAAAGCAAGACAGAATATTATGATAACAAAATTAAGAGATCTGTCAATGTTGGGAAAACCACTTGGGATATTATTAACCTCGAAACTGAAAATTCAAAAAACAGTGTAATGGAAAATATTACTTTATCAAATAACGGTAAATTGATTTCTAATCCAAACAAAATTTGTAACATTTTTAACTCAAAATTTACTAATACAGTCTCTGACCTTTTAAAAAATAGCAATCAAACAAATCTTTTGCAAAATAAGAGGCATTCAAAGGTTAAAGAAAGTAATTTTATTAGGAATAATTTTAAATGCATACCAGTAAACGAAAAAGAATTATTAGAGATTGTCAAAACTCTAAAAAATAAATCATCTAGTGGGTATGATGAAATTCCAACTAAATTATTAAAATTTGCAATAAAACCGCTTCTAAAACCTCTAGTAAACTTAATTAATTCATCTTTTATACCTGGAATATTTCCATCGGAACTCAAAATTTCTAAAGTAATAAAAAGGAAGCAAATCAGAACCAAATAACTATCGTCCAGTATCATTACTTCATTCAATTTCTAAAATTTTTGAAAAAGTCATGTTAAATAGATTAGTTAGCTTCCTAGAAGATAATGAACTTTTTGATAAGAAACAACATGGCTTCAGAAAAGGGAAATCTGTGAACTCTGCTTTAGTTGATTTCACAGAATCAATAATTGAGTCCATAGATCAAGGAGATAAACCTGTTGGCATCTTTATGGACCTCACTAAAGCATTTGATACTATTTCCCACAGTATTTTACTTCAAAAATTAGAGCTAATTGGTATAAAGGGGGTGAGTTTAAATTGGTTTAATTCTTATCTTACAGATAGATTTCAGTATGTAGAAATACCCTTTCTTTCAAAAAATCATATAATTAAGGTAAAATCTAAAAAACTAAAAGTGACACAAGGTGTTCCTCAAGGTTCAATCCTTGGACCTGTATTATTTATTTGCTATCTTAAGGGTTTTCCTGAGGTCTTAGATAGCTTTTCAGGGACCAAGAGTGAGCTCATTTTGTATGCAGATGATTCGAACCTAATTATTTCAACAAAAAATCCAAACGAAATAGAACACGTAAGCCAAACTCAGCTCTCACACATTCAAGAATATTTCAAACAAAATTGTCTATTTTTAAATTTGAATAAAACCAATTTCATACGCTTTGAAACTAAACAGAGTGGGACAGTAATTGAACCAAACATTTTTTTTGAAGAAACCCATCTGGATCAAGTATTTAACATCAAGTTTTTGGGCTTAGAGGTGGATAATAATCTTAGTTGGAATTTACATATACAAAAAGTGTCAAACAAAATTCATTCTGGAATTTATGTTTTGAAAAGGATGTCACGATATGTAGTTTGCCAATATTAAAATTTATTTATCATGCCCATGTACACTCCCATATCGCATATGGCATTTGTGTATATGGAGGCACTAGTAAGTATAATTTAGATAAAATTTTGATGCTGCAAAAACGAGCAATTAGAATAATGTTAAATTTAAAGCACGATGATCATGTAAGGGAACATTTAAAAAGTTTGGGTATATTATCTGTTTATAATCAATATATCATGGATTGTATATTATACTTAAAAAACAATGCTAACAAATTAAATCCACATTTCAAAATTCATTCTTACGATACTAGAAATAAAAACAATTTAAATATTCAAAGACACAGACTTTCATTTTTCAATAAAAAAGCAACACAAATGGGAACAAAATTTTATAACGCTCTACCTACTTCCATAAAAAGTGAATCAAATCAGGAAGTTTTTAAATTAAAATTAAAATCCTTACTATTAAAGAATCCATATTACTCCCTTAGTGAGTTTTTATGTAGTAAGTTAGTTTATTATATAAGATAAGCCTTTTATATTAAACTCATATATGTGACACTATTCATGTACATTTTGTGTGCTGTATGAATAAAGAATGTTTTGACTTTGACTTTGAGTATCTCATTGTTAATTGACAATACGTCAATATGTTATATTACACATTACTTTGAACTACTTTGTGGAAAAAACAATTGGAGGGATTTTAATTATCTTTGTAAATGTTGTAGGTGTGACAATGTTTGTTGAGGACAACATATTTTTATATTTGTATGATTCATACTTTACGGTAAACAATTAATATTGTTTTGTGTTTTGAAAATTTGGCTAATTTCAATAAAAATGTTTTAAAATACAATTTCAAATTATTTAACAAAAATAATAATTTAAATATATTAGAATACAACTCTGCTTCATACATATAAAACAGCATTACTTTATTTTAAGTTTTGTTCATTTTACATAGAAAAATCTAGCCGTCGGTTTCACAGACCTATGACACCACTCGTGTTATAAAAACCATGACACTACTGAAGGGTTAAAACGAAAAATCATTATGGATTACAAAGTTTTTTGTCGCATAGATGCTTTGAATGACTGATGTTGTATTAGTTACTGAGAAAATGAGAAGAGTGTAGAGAATTTGCAAATAATTAACTACAGTACCAAACACACAGTACAACAGAAACTACAGTATCAAAACTACGGTATCTGAAAGAACTAAGGCCTAATGGTTTTGGAATGTTTCAGAATTGAAGAACAAACCTTATCGCCCGATGTGCCTTCATCTTCCCAGTCTGACATAGTTTCATCCGATATCACTGTCTCTGCTCAGAATTTTCAACCCAAGTAAGCTATTAATTTTGAGTGATGTCGAATTGGGCCCATGGTCAGCTAGGGTCGTTAAAAGGACAGTTGAATTGGGCCCATAGTCAGTTCGGAGACAGTGTCGAATTGGGCCCACGGTCTGTTAGGGTCATTAAAAGGGACGGTTGAACTGGGCCCATGGTCAGGTCGGAGGCAGTATCTAATTAAAAATTTGATTGCTCCCATCCAACTTGGTTTTAGTTTTGTGTAACATCTAAAGTAGATGTTTGATTATGGTCAGATGGTGGTCAAACGTCTCTTTTAGACGATTGAAACATTTTCTTTTTATGTCTTTCTAAATATAGTCGTGTAATAATATTTTTTGTTTTATATATATATATGCACAAAATGCTAAAACCCCTGACCGCACCTTGGATTAAGTAAAGAGTACAGAAGTGAAACTTCAGAGGCTGGAAAATGGTTGCATTGGATATTTGGGCTAAGTTTGTTGGACGCCAGAGAGGTGGAGGATGCATTTGTAGAAGACCTTATGTCCATCCAACCCCCAAAAGTCGAAGATTTCTCCAACTACCTAGTAGAAAACTACCTTGATAGCAGCTCTCAATTCCCTCCTAGTATATGGGCATCGTCGTCGACTTCATCAGACAGGACAACCAATGCGTGCGAGTCGTTTCATGCTAAATTTGGAAGACATTTTTATCATCCCCATCCAAACATTTTCGTATTCATTGAAGCAATCAAGAGTGTCCAGATTGATACCTATATTGGCATCCGAAGCTCAGCAGCTCCTCGAAAAATCACAAACAACCGGTACAAGAAAAGACTTCAGCTTCTGGAGAATTTGCAGAAGGAATACACCGCTAAAAAAATATCTAGATTACATTTCATAAAGACCGTCAGCTATCAGTATAAAAAATGACTACCTACTTGGCAAGAAAAATTCAGCAAAACCCCCAAAAAATACATAACATAAAACTTTAAAAAAAAAACATAAAACTTAAAAAAAAAAAATTGACAAGGCCGGAAAGGCCGCTCCTTATATTGACATCACTGTCCTGTGTTATTGGTCGGGACATGGGGTTAATATACGAGCGGATAACATATCTACAGCAGTCATACTGTAAATGAACTTCGGAGCATTTATATTATCATTCTAAAAATTTTAAAATGTTTCGTTGAAAAAGATATTGATCACATTACGTTATTGAGTAGCATTATTCATAAGTTTAAATAATACTTAAAAAGATTATTATACAGTATTTTTAATGAATGTTATATCTGTTTGTTTTAGTATTTTATTTTATTTAGTTTCATTATATTTATGTTCTTATATTAGGTTTTAGTTTTTAATTTTATCATACATTACAATAAAAACGAATTTCCGATCGCTCAACAAAACTAATGTTGCCCGATCACCTAACTAATGATAAATGCTTTCTAACTGACCAGGGCCCCAATTCAACCCTGACGGGCAATAATCCGCTTAGAAAGTTGTGACCGTGGGCCCAGTTCAACCGTGTCCCTAACTGACCAGGGGCCCAATTCAACCCTGACCCTTCGAGGGTCGACGCTAATCCGCTTAGAAATGTTGTGACCGTGGGCCCAGTTCGACCGTGTCCTTAATTTTAAGTTTTTAATCTCCATAAGTAGATAAAATAATAGAGAAAATGTTGATTGAGTAATGCTCCCAATGTTGATTAGTTTGTAATAATAGCCAAATTTATTCAATTCACATTTTATGTCTTATCCGTTTTAGGTAATTTCCTATAGGAATGTAAGCTATTACCGTAGGTGACACTTTATAGTTTTTGGCACAGTGTAGTCTGTATTAAAATAAGAAAGTAACAAATCCGTTTGCTCTATAAACTATACAGGGTGTAACAAAACTCTCTACACAAACTTTAGGCTATTGTTCCTTGAGTGAAATGATGCAAAAAACATAATACAACAAATGGTCTATCTCATTCCGTTTACTGTCTGTATATCAATATGTGTTTTTTACTATTTAAAATGTTTAAAACCAAATTACAAAGAAACTAATCGTTTTACGAAAAAATACCAAGATAGATAATTGTTAGTGGTTTTAATAAGAATTAAATGACACCTTACTTTTTTAAATGAAACAATAAACAACAAAACTACAACGATTTTTTTGTAAAACTGTACAGCCTCACTTGCACGTGTGGGACAACAAGAAAAAAAAATCGAGTGGTTTTATGAAAAAATACCAAGATAGGTAATTGATAGTGCTTTTAATAAGGATTAAAACGACGCCTTATTTGTGAAAATCAAATAATAAATAACAAATTTACTACGATAGTTGTATGACACTGTAAAGTTTGTCCATCCAATAACATTTCAATTGCCAGATTCTTCTATATAGTTTTCTGATCCTGTAGATATTGTCGTTGATCCTAAAGACGACTTTATATGGCCCTTCCCAAGAATGCTGAAGTTTAGGGGGGAGTATCATTGATGCTTCTGAGGTTTGTATAGCCAGACTAGAACCTCCTGATGATATTCACTCTTTTCTACCTTGATGTCAAAAGGCTCCCTCATTCGTCCATTTTAATCAACTATGTTGAGCACACATTATTTTGTGGATCTCTTGCACATGAGTCAAGATGTATCACACATGTAGTCTTCTTGAGCTTCGTCCTCAATGGGTTTGAAACCAAACTTCAAGTCACATGGCAACCTCAGTTCTCATCCAAATATTACAATAGCGGAAGATTGTGAACCAGTTTCATTGAGGACTCTGGGGTATTCCATGAGGAAGAAGTGGGGATATTGGTTGCAGTCTCAACGATGGTCGGAGATAATAAACTTGGCGAAGTACTTCCACAGGGTACTATTCATATCGTGGGTCCCATCACATAAGGACGTAAGTGACAAAATTCCAATTTTGTGTTTTTAATGTCAATATGATACTTTAGATTGTATGTTTCACATATCAAACCGGCGTAACTGTACTCCTAACCGTTCTCGAGATATAGAGATTTTACTTTAAGGCGTAACTGATATTTTGGCATTTCTGATAATCACAAATGGGCGTAAGTCAACTTACGCCAGTTTGTGATTTTATTATTAAGTTATTTTAAAGATGTAAAGGCATCACATAAGAGCGTAAGTGATTTTTCTTATAGAATCTAATTTTTGTTTTAGGACTGTGAAGCATAAATAATGGCACTTAATGATCAAAATAGTAGTCGTAAAAAACGGAAATATTATGAGGAAGACTTATTTAGCAGTGAAATTGACAGGGCATTACTATCTGACTTTGAAAGTGATGCAGAATGTCTCTTCGGTGAAGATACACTTTTGGACCCTAACTTTTTTGAAAAATGCCACATAAGAAAATGTATTAATGACGGTTTTAAACCATGTCAGTGTGGTATGCTAATGTGCGAAGAACATTTTAAACAAAACGAATGCATTCATGATGACATAATTTTTGATAGTGAGGAAGAAGTGTACAAGGTAGTAAAACAGAAAAAAGAACACACGAAAAACAGATAAAAAAGCGGGTTAAAAGACGCACCTTCAATGATTTTTGATAAAAGTTATATCACAGAACGAGTAGAAGATGAATCATCAACTTTATCAGGTCACAAGGAAAGTGCTTCATTTACAGATATCCAGAAATATAATAACATAGAAAGTAATGAAGATATCCAAAATGTAAGTCATATTCAGGACTGTGAGTCTAACGGTTGTAAAAAAGAAATATTTGCATCATGTTTTAACAGTCAATCTCTGTTGTGTTTCCAACATTTCATGGAAGACGACGAGTGCACTAACCATTCATTAAACAAAAGCACACAAGATACATCTGAATGTTTTGTTTTAGAAGGATCCGGTCGAGAATATTCATTACCTGTAAGAAAAAGGAAAAACCAACAAAAAGAAACAAAACTTTTGAGAAATAGTGGAAAAGGCTACACTCAAAATAGGTCTTTAAATTTAGTCCCTCCGAAAATTATTACACCTAGATGTAATGGGGCATTCTGCCAAAAAATGGAAAAAAATGTAACAGTTTTACAGATGATAACAGATCACAGCTGTTCCAATCTTATTATAATATGGGAAATCTATTACAGTAGAGAGAATATTTAGTTCGGCATGTAAAAAATGAAGAGAAGAAACGCAAGACAACAAAAGTAGAATGTTCAAGACGGCAACACACACTACATTACTCATTTCCTCTTGAGGGTAGACTTGTACCTATTTGTAAAACATTCATCTTAAATACTCTGGGAATATCTGAGAAAGTTTTAAGAACTTCCCTTGAGAAGATGGATGCAACAGGAGCAGTACAACCTGAGAGACGAGGAGGGAGGTATGACGTGATGATACAAGGTGACAACAAATTAAGAGAAGATGTGGTTAATCACATTAATAGATTCAGCAGAGTTGAAGCACATTATGTAAGATCTGATTCAAAAAGACAATACTTACATGAAGATTTGAATGTAAGCAGGATGTATAGAATGTTGACAAAAATCGTGGGAAACGTATTGCAAGTATTACTCTTTACGCATCTCTTTTAAAAGGACATGAATTTAGGGTTTTACCGACCTAAAAAAGATCAATGTTCTCTTTGTATGTCTTTCAAGACTGGAGACAGTTCAGCAAAAGAGCATTTACAAACAAGTTATGACTAACACACAGCAGAAAAGAATGAAATAGGAAAAATTAAAGAATTGTCAAAAAGTAAAGCAAAACAAGATGCAAAATTTGAAGCAGCAGTATTCGATTTGCAGCAAGTTATTCACCTCCCTCGAAGCAATGAAAGTGCAATTTTTTATAAAAAACACTTATAATTTGACTGTCTATAGTCTAACAGATCGAGACTGTCATTGTTTTACCTGGAACGAAGCCATAAGCAAACGAGGATCTTGTGAAATAGCTACCTGTGTCTATAACTATCTAAAATTATGTTCTGATAGAGGGATTTGTAGTGTAGTTCAAACATATATTCAAATAAATTTTAGCATAACTTATGTAAAACGTAGGTGAAGGTATGTAGAAAAAAGTCCTGTTTTATCATTCCTTTGTACTGAAGTTCGACTTTAAACAATTACTGCGAACTGAATGCAATAGAACTTATTTGGGCATATGTGAAAAATAAGGCTGCTAAAATAAATAGATCAAACGCAGAAGAGAAAGGAAACGGGGTAAATGTTATCCGAGATTTATGTAATGAAATATTACAATCAATGACACCTGACCTTTGGTCAAAATGTGTCGAACATGCAAAGAAAGTAGAAGACCATTACTGGGAGAAAGACCATCTTTATGATGAAATTCCGCTAGTGCAATCAATTATTATTAATTTGCAAGATTCTGAATCAGAAAATGATGATGATGATATAGAAGTAGAAGATGACTTCTCAGATTATAACAATTAGTTTATTTGTAATATTTTTATCTCCATAAATGTTGTAATGCAAAAAAAGTTAAAATGTAAAAACAAAAAAAACACAAAATATAAAAACAAAAAAACATTTTTAAAGCTGCCGTTGGAGATCCAAAGCCCTCATGAAAAAAGCTGATGGGAAAATGTTTCGTACACTTTTGTTTGTTTGAGTTAGTTTAGACTACGGCCACAACCATATTCATCAGGGTAGACTGTACTTTCGCCCCGAGCGGCGCGATGAGTTCACATTTGAGATGTTTCAAATTATGTTTGTTTATTTTTTTTTATCATATGTAAGAACATCTGCCACTTACCTTGTTTCTTTCCATTTAAACCAGCTGCTACCCATCACTAATAATCTCATCACATTCATTGATCATATGTTTTATCACATTAATTTAATTTAATTCAGTTCCCAATAATTTGCATACTCTATGTTTAATCATTTTATTAATAAATATTTTCCTTTCTTAGATTTGGCATAATTTAATTTAAGAATTGGAAGTTGGTTTTTTTTTTTTAACCTATTCCATTTTTCTAAAATATTTCAACATTAATTTAATTTCCTCATGATTTTAATATTTGATTTATTATAATACCAACCCCCACATCCCCTGGTGAAGTGAAGTGATCATCAAGCAACCAGTGACACATTGTTGTAATTGTGGATTGAGAAAGGAACTAGTAGCAGAGAGAGTCCATTATTAGCCTTGAAGGAGAGAAGATTCAGCCAGAATACAGTGACTTTATTTAGTGACATTCCCAATAAAAGTGTTTTTGTAAATCATTACAAAACTTTTATTTATTAAATTTGGCCACAAACATATTTAAATTTCCCAAAACATCAAGAATTCTAAGTTTGTGGTGAAGACAACTTTAAACTTAAATTTGGTGAGACCAGACCATAAACTAATTGCTGTGAAGATATTTTCCATTGAAAATTGAACTTTAAATTTGAACTTTCTCCCTATCTTTTCCCTTATTTGATAATTTTTTTTCTGATACTGTTTTTAAATTATTCTCTTTTTTAAATTTTTAATTGGACAATTAAACATGATTAATATTAAATCTCATAAGAACATTGATGGCCAGCTCGACACCCCTTCCCTGAGGTATCTCTATGTTGTACTACCGAGTATGTTTTCAGCCGGAGCATAAACCAGAAGAAACCAAGTTGTAAAGCAAGAAAGAAGATAAAAGCAAATTAAATAAAGACATTTTATTAACATAGTATTTCACTGTACAACTGGTTATCTTATTGTATCAATACACTTCATTATTCCTTGTTGTACCCTGTGTGTGTGTTTTTCATTTATTTATTTAGTTTAAGCAGCAAATAACAACAGTAAATATTTATCCAATACTATCATCATCTTCATATATTTTTTTTTAATTGTTACGCTTCAGCGCACATTTACTCTCTTTCAAATAACACATAATAACGCAACAAATTCGAATTAAGAAATAAACAGTTATAAAAAATTTTATATGTGAAGAATTTATCTTTTAATACAAGCTGAAAGCTAGTTATATCGGACAAAAAAGTGCTGAGATAATTTTCGTTTACAAAATCTACAGCAGGTTCTATGAAAAATGAAATAAAAATTTAAAACTTGAGATTTACATTATTTATGAGTTCTATAATATGGTATAAAAATTTCAAAAAGATTGGTCCAGTGGTTTTAAAACAGTAATTGTATAAAGTCGAACTTCAATACAAAGGAGTGATAAAACAGGACTTTTTTCTACATACCTTCACCTACGTTTTACATAAATTATGCTAAAATTTATTTGAATATATGTTTGAACGCGAATTAAACACGCTAAATAATGGTGTAAATTGTTTTATTCTAGCACGAACGGTTTGCTTGTATTTAAAGCTTAAACTCAGGGGACCATAATTCCTGCGCTGACAATAGGCTGATTGGTCCATTGGGCCCTGAGAAAATGGTAACTTTGTTAACATTGAAAAGATAGAAGTACCATCTCCCATTAATATAAATCTAATAACATTTATAGCATCAACACATATGGTGATGCCAATAATAAATTGAATTAATTAACTCTAGCTTTTGAATAACAGATCATATTGAATAAAAACAATGGTGACCAAAATACATGGAGTCAACTTACTGAAAAAAACGCCAATGTGCAATAAAAAAGAACTTGTTAAGTTTTCTTTAGAATGAATCTTGTCTTACATTTGAAGAGCCAGCATTTATTACAAATTTATTTACACCCCAGCCTGATACAGGCTGGTGTAGTTGGATGGAAGATATGTACACATCAGCTTAGGAATGGTTGTTGTTTTGAAGGATCAATGAACAACCCAGTCTAAAACAAGCTTGTCTACTCGGGAAAAATAAATGTACAATAGAGCCTGGGACTATTTAGTGTAGTAGGGAAGGAGCAATGTATGTTGAAGCCTTTGACTAAATTGTCTACTTGGGAAAGAGAAATGTTCCATCGAGCCTGGAACTGACTGGTGTGGTTTGGAAGGAATAATGTACACACCTGCCTGGGGAGCAATGTACACTTCAGCCTGGGACTAGCTGGTGTAGTTTGGAAGGAGGAATGTACACTTCAGCCTGGGACTGACTGGTGTACTTGGGAAGAAGCAATGTACACACCAGCCTGGGACTAGCTGGTGTAGTTTGGAAGGAGCAATGTACACTTCAGCCTGGGACTAGCTGGTGTAGTTTGGAAGGAGGAATGTACACTTCAGCCTGGGACTGACTGGTGTACTTGGGAAGAAGCAATGTACACTTCAGCCTGGGACTAGCTGGTGTACTTGGGAAGAAGCAATGTACACTTCAGCCTGGGACTAGCTGGTGTAGTTTGGAAGGAGGAATGTACACTTCAGCCTGGGACTGACTGGTGTACTTGGGAAGAAGCAATGTACACACCAGCCTGGGACTAGCTGGTGTAGTTTGGAAGGAGCAATGTACACTTCAGCCTGGAACTAGCTGGTGTAGTTTGGAAGGAGGAATGTACACTTCAGCCTGGGACTGACTGGTGTACTTGGGAAGAAGCAATGTACACACCAGCCTGGGACTAGCTGGTGTAGTTTGGAAGGAGCAATGTACACTTCAGCCTGGGACTAGCTGGTGTAGTTTGGAAGGAGGAATGTACACTTCAGCCTGGGACTGACTGGTGTACTTGGGAAGAAGCAATGTACACTTCAGCCTGGGACTAGCTGGTGTACTTGGGAAGAAGCAATGTACACTTCAGCCTGGGACTGACTGGTGTACTTGGGAAGAAGCAATGTACACTTCAGCCTGGGATTGGCTAGTGTAGTTTGGAAGGAGGAATGTACACTTCAGCCTGAGACTGACTGGTGTACTTGGGAAGAAGCAATGTACACACCAGCCTGGGACTGGCTGGTGCAGTTGGGAAGGAGCCAATGTACATGCCAGCGTGGAACTGGCCGATGTAGTTTGTAAGGAGAAGTATACACCTCAGCCTGGGTTTGGCTGGCGTAGCTGGTTAGGAACCCTCCTCCTTCACCATCGGTTATGGGTCTGATGGTGCCCCGGGCTTGGGACCAGCATAGCGGAGATACTTAGTAAAGGAAGTAAAGCATTCTGACCATAACTGATTCCTAAAAAATCATCAATAATACATTACATGATTTAAATGATCAATCGTGTATTTATCAGCTCAGCGTGTGTGAGTGATAATAATGATGTGTAGATAATGCTATTCAAATCACAGTAAAGTAACACCAGCCAATTGCATTCAGGAGCCAACTCTTAGTTCCTGTTTTGTGAGCATCCCTAAATAAGTTATCACAGAACTAGGTTAATATATCTGGTTAATTCAATACCAATATACAATTTTCTTAATAAAATATTGAATAAAGGAAAATCAGCAATATATAGTACAAAATTGTTATATTATACTAAAAACCCATGTTTATAGTGTGAAATATGTTTGTCTTGATCTAAGGAACAATTTTTAATGAAAAGTTCCAAAGAGTTCCGGTACACCCTGTATATGGGCGATTCTCCATAAAAGCGTAATTTATTATCCTTATTGGATTCAAAGCATGGGCGCCCATACTCGGGGGCAGGGGGGGGCCTTGGCCCCCCCCCTGGCTTCCAGGGGAAAAGACTGCTTTTTAATAAAATATTGTTATACAGTTTCTTTGGACAAACTGAGATACTGTTACTTGGCAATCTTTAAAATTGCTGAGATTGTGTTAATGTCTACAAATATCACAACTTAATTATTGTTACAAGCTCCCTCTGGAACTGGAATGAGAGGCGAGTAAGTGCGCTGTTCATGCCTCTATCTGCTACAAGCAGCCGCTTGACACCATGATCCAACCCGCGCGAAAGTTAGAGCAATGTAAATACCATGATAAATTGGGGAAGCAGAATAACACAATGCTAGAGGGCAGATCATTCGCACCGTACCCCCTCCCTTTATAAATCATCTTTGTCTTCTTCTTTCTTCCTCTCCCTCCAGTGGTGTGGTGTGACATGTCAATCATACTCATCAGTGCTGAGGTCTAGTGTTCAGATTTGTTGTTTTGTTTTTGGAAAGTTTTGAAGATACAGCATTCATTTAAGTTATAAATACAGGTTTATATCAGGTAAGAACTGAGTTATTTATATTATAAATAAAGATATCAATAAGGGTTTGATGAACATTAATTTTGACGATTTCAGTGTGTTTACTGACTTGTTAAACCGTAGGTTGTGATGTTTTGTGATTACATTAAAATTGTGTGAATTACTTCTGAGTGATATCGTGTATATTAGTTAGCTCATTTAATTTTGCAAACGGTATTCTACTCTTTTATTCACAAATTGCTTATAGCTTGAGATGACAAGTTAAGTGTCGGGTTTAGGAAACAAGATGATCCAAGTTTAGTATTACACATATAAACACATATAAATAACAAGGGGGGCACACAACACACTGATGGGAAGTTTAATTTAATAAATGAATAGTTGGGTATATTTTATTTGGATATAAGTTAGTGAATTAAAGTATGTAAGCACAGGCTTACAACAGCGCTTAGAACAGTCTAAGCGTAATTACATCCGTTTGAGGAATTCAGGTTAATAGGTTAAGTTACATAACCTCAAAACGGGCGACCAAGACTGACTGCAGAGAATAAGAAGATAATAGTCGGGGAAGATAGCCATAGATTTAGTTTGAAAACTTAGTCGATATGTGTCTTGTTGTAACACTTAAAACAGCTGCATTTATTGCTGCATTTGCTGGTTATGCTGCATTTGTTTTAGTTCATGTTTTGGAAATTTATCCATGTGAATTCACTGATTATACACCTTCAATGATGAACGTTACCTCAATTTTGTTTAATTTATATTTTTGTTTGTAATAATCAATTGTAGGACAGTAAGTTTGGGATTTTTCTTCACGCACTAATATATATTTCATCTAGTATTTAAATTATGAGTATAATTAAGGATATAACAAGATACGTGGTTCTGACTTACTCCTATTAATTTCAGATATGGATATAAGAAATTTCTTTGGTTGGAAAAGTAAAGGCCGGTAGGAATCACCACAATCTCAATATCCGACACCGGCCAAAGTTCAGCGTTTAACACCGCCCGAATCACCATCTACACTATCTGTTGACTTATCAGTTGATATCCAGGCTCAACATGGTTCACGACCGTCCGAACTACCATCAACACCGGTTATTGACTCATCAGGTCCATGTGATCGGGATCTTCAGGCTCTTCATAGTGCAAGATCGTCGGAATCACCATTTACACCGGCCGTTGACTCATCAATCGTTCTCCAAGCTCTAGATGATTCAAGATTGTCGTTACCATCATGTTCTTCCTCAGCTAGTGTTGAAATTCCTTCAATAAATCTCGATCACGATGTCACAGAATTAGATGCAGACATCGACCCACTGATTTCACGTTCAGCTGCTGACCAAATTGACTTGAATGAGCGGCAACCATTAGTTGTAAATCACAGTTTTGATGTAGGCGAGTTCATGAACTCCTCAGTTTCAGAAGATGTAAAATACCAGCTCATTACAAACCCACACGCTCAAAATTCATCCCATGATTTAAAAAAAGACATTGATGAAGGAAGAAAACTAAAACAGCCTTTCCAGAAAAGTTGGTTTGAAAAGTACTCCTGGTTAGTTTATTCACCTAAGCTTAAGGGCGGTCCCTGCAAGTTTTGCAGTCTTTTCAAGCCAGTTTTGAAGAGAGGGACTTTTGGTAACTTTGTAATTAGAACCCACAAGGATTATAAACATTTTCACGAAGATGCTCGAGGGCATGAAAAAAGCAGTTGGCATATCGAATCCACAGGAAAAGCCAAAAGCTTTTGTGAATCGATAGAACTGAAAAGAAAAAGTGTGGTTGAGCAGATAGACAGTGGGGTTTCAGAAATCGTAAATGCCAACCGCACTAAACTTAAATCTATTCTGCCAACATTGGTATTCTGTGGAACTCATGACTTACCAATTAGAGGCAAACTGTCAGACTATGGGAATTTTAAGGATTTACTTCTGTTTAGGGTAAATTCTGGCGACAAGGTGTTGGAGGAACATTTAAATCACCACAGTGGAAAAGGAAAATACACCTCACATCGGGTAAAAAATGATCTACTAAATATTTGTGGTTCTGTGATTCAAGAACAAATTGTTGGCGAGGCTAACAAATCTTCAGCATTTTCATTGCTAGCCGATGAAACTGCAGACATCAGTGGAAAAGAGCAACTGTCTATTGGGATACGTTTTGTAGACGAAAGTTTGAACTTCGTGTGTTTCTACCATACTGATGATGGTAGAAACACACGCTTAATGACTTCACCTCTTGACTCCCATAATCAAAGCCCTAAAACCAAGTCGAAATGTCCCCTTACCATGCAAGACGTGTCCAATATATATGGGCAAACGGACTCCATAGAGGGACTATCAGAGCATCTTGCAAAACTCGGTTTTAACGACCCCAACGAGATACTTGACATCCAAATAGCAACAATGCTGAGACACAGGCTACAAATAGAGTCTGGGACCTCACGGCTGTTTGGGAGTCAATCGCCTGTAAAGCAGTATCTTATAGAACATGAGTTTTCTGTTTACCCAACCCTTAAGAGTGACATTAAGCAATCAATCCTTCCTAGTGATTCCTCCAAGTTAGTTGGGATGACCCTTGATCTACTGAAAAGTCCGAAGCGGGGCTCGCCGGAATTAAGAGACCAAGTCGCAGGTAAATGGATGCAGGGGGTTCAATCAACAAGGAAGCCACGATATACCCCTTTGGAGGGAAGAACAGCAACCGAACTACTAGATACCATCGACCAGTTCTTAACCACCCATACTCAAAAAAGAAGGCGCAGACGAACCCAAAGGACTACCGACTTGTTATTTAGCCTTGAGAACATTGCGAGAGGTCATATTGATGGCAAAGAGAGAGCCCCAAAATGAGTCAATTGAACCACTCTGGATAGTATTTGACTCTTCCAAATATACCTTGCACTGTACTTCCACCTGTAGCCCTGTATGCATATACACCCAAGGGATACTATCAGAGTCCAGGGAGGAGTATCTAGGTGAGTGCAGGAGAAATGGGAATTTTCCTTCAATTGACTGAATTCAGCAATTACGCCCATTAGTTTCATCAAGTTGGATTCAAAAACGGGCTGAGACCTCCTTTGACATAAGTTGCAGAAATAAGTCGGCATTGGTGGCGCAGTGCTGTAACCCAGCTACTTGGGGACAAAGTGTTTGGGAGATTGTAGGCGATAGGTTGTATGCTCGGTCCTCTTAATACCGACATGGCGTCCGCTTGGTGGTTGCTATCGGCGTGGACACTACTAGAGAAGTCTGGGGTGTCCATGTTGGGTGGTAATTATTGTGCAGATGTTGTGTGGGGGAGATAACTGAGTATCAGGCTTGTCAATTAGCTGAAAATCAGACCAGCACTACGTGGTTCGGATTCCACGTAAAGCTGTAGGTCCCTTAGTTGCCCTGGCTGTTGGGCTATTAATAAATTGCCCTTTCTGAGGAACAGTTGAACTCAGTTAGTAACCAAACTACACTCATCCACACTCATCCTACACTCATAAAACCATTCATATTCGCCTTAAAATACGCACAACGTTGTGTCGGCGTCTCATTTGTAAGAGTAAGAGTAAGAGTTGTAAAAGAAGAATTTCTAGGGTTTTCAGAACTGACTACTTTAGATGCTGAGGGAATTTCTACAGCTATTTTGAAGTTTGTTGAAGATTTGGGCTTAGACATGAACAAACTAATTGGTTTAGGTTTTGATGGCTGTTCTACAATGGCAGGCCATGAAAGGGGAGTTCAAGCTAGGATTAAAGAAAAATATCCTATAGCTGCATTCTTCCACTGTGCATCACACCGACTAAACTTAGTTGTCAATGACCTGAACCAGGTTCAAGAAATACGAAACTGTGTTGGAACTGTTATACAAGTTATCAGATTTTTCAGAGAAAGTGTATTACGGAGAAAACTGATACCTAATATTCCTTTATTCTGTGAAACTAGATGGTCCTATAAGTACAAATCCATAAGGCTGTTTAAAGAAAACTTTTTGGCAGTGAAAGAAGCTCTCGACACTCTCGCAAGTAGCCATGAAGTCAACCAGGACACCAGGTCTCATGCCAGCCAGTTAGCTAGCGCAACTTCAACCCCTACCTTCATCGTGTGCCTACATGTGATGTCTCAGTTGGATAAACAGTAGGCTGGTAAATGAGAGATTCAGGGTTCAATACCAGCTTGAGGAGTAGTATTTTTGCTGGATATTAATAAATATTTTAAATGCAAATAATCTTAGTTTAACTAAAAAAGGAGAATATTACCATTTTTATTATTGTAGAATTAATATTGTATTATTAAAATTGTTTTGAAAATTGGTTTTTCATAAATATTTTTGCTGGATATTGATAAATAGTTTAAATGGAAATAATTTTATGTTAACTAAAGAAAGGAGATTGTTACTACTTTTAGTATTGTAGAATTAATATTGTATGTTTTGAAAACTGGGATTCTATAAAGGAAAAGAAAAAAAAAAGAAAAAAAAGAGGAATATTACCATTTTTATTATTGTAGAATTAATATTGTATTACTAAAATTGTTTTGAAAATTGGTTTTTTCAGAAATATTTTTGCTGGATATTAATAAATATTTTAAATGCAAATAATTTTATTTTAACTAGAGAAAGGAGAATGTTACCACTTTTAGTATTTTAGAATTAATATTGTATTATTGTTTTATTAAAATTGTTTTGAAAACTGGGATTCTAATAATGTACTTGTAGTTAATTGAATAATACTGATATAGGAGTGATATAGACTAGTGTACTCACCAAGATTTGGATCAGGACCTTGGTTTACAACTGTGAGTAAAATAAACCATTAGTTCTTTCTTTAAACTGGCTAAATTTTTCAGACATATTAATTTATAAACTTGCAATAGTGATCAAATCATGTTTTAACAAGTGGTTTGCCAAATTAATGGTTTATTGATCGGTTTATTTACTGAATATATTGAGTCCTTCTATATAAAGTGCGAAAATTGTTTTAAGGCAAATACCAATTATTTCATTTTTGTCAGTACAAAGTAGTAAATATGGGGAAGAAGACTGATGTTTTTTGTCCCAAATGCAATAAAAAGATTTGCAAAACCCAGACTTCTGTTGCCTGCGGGAGTAAATGCAGGCATTGGTTCCAATTGACTTGTACAAACCTTACAAGTGATCAATTATATGAGATTTCAAAAAAACTGCAGTCATGGACATGTGAACTGTGCCCTAAACCTGATTATGAAATTTGCAAAAAAAACTGCTTTTCAGAAGACGCGGAGGCAAGTGTTGCTGATTTAGAAGAAAATATATCTTGCCTTGACGAAGATGGTGACTTAAATAAATCTTTATCAATAGTCGCTCAGGTGGGGAATGCCCTTCTGAAAGAAAATGAAACATTAAAACAAGAACTACACAACATGAAGTTGATGAACGAAGAGACCTACCTAAGACTAGAGGATGGCTACAAGGCGAAGGGAAAAGAAGTTCGAGGATGAAAAAAGAAGATTTGAGGAACTGGAGATGGATTTGAACATGGAGATTTCAACTCTAAAAAAGGAAGCTATTGTTGTACATAGGTTTCATAATGAGATTCTTACTGAACGAGAGGAAGCAGACAAGAAATCCACTGAACTAATGAATATTACAAAGCAAGAAAATCACCATTTAAATACTCAGATTGGTCTTCTCGAACATAAAGTTTTGGATCTTAACCACCAAATTTTAAGGGCTACTGAGGAGGTATCATCTTTAAAAGCTACTTTGAATTCTTATATAGAAATTAAGGAGAAACTAGAGCTAGAAAATAAAACTCTAAGACAAAATATATCTATTTCCAATGAAGAGTCCTGGCGTCAGGACAAATGGGTAGACGATTGCATACTTTCAACTTACTTTGATGCAATGTCGGAGAGTATTAAGGGAACTCGCAAGGACGTAATCTTTTTAGCTCCATCAGAAACTCACTTGCTTAAATTTAGAACCCCCAGTACGGCAAAAGAAGACTTTACATTTTTAAAATCAGATGAATGTAAATACATTTTTAGTTGCATAAATGATTCTCTGGATATATCTACTGCTTATAGCGGCTCCCACTGGAGTCTTCTTTTCTGTGACCGAGAGCTCAAGAAAGCATACCATTTTGACTCATTGGGTACACTTAATGAGAGAGCAGCTTCAATGGTCGCTTCTAACTTTGGTATGACTACAGTTTTACAAATGCCCTGCCAACAACAACGTAACACTTTTGAGTGTGGGCTTAACCTCCTTGTAAATTCCAAATACATTTTAAATTAATTTTGTGTCCCTCAACTTTCATCATTTGAGGAATGGTTTTGGAATAATAATAAACCCACAATCATTGGGAATCAAAGGGTAGTTTCAACCAAAACGTCTACTGAAAATAGGTCAAATGAAAAATCACAACTCCCTCAACAAATTGAGGGAAAAACTTCTATAAGTTTAAAAATGAATAAATGGATTCGTACAAGAAAGGGAGTTCCAAAACAATATGCACCCCTGAACAATCAATCAATCACTTGTAAAAATAAATATTCTGCTCTAGAGATTGATGGGTAAAGTGTTGGAAACTCGGCTTCCGTAGATGCAAGAGGAAACGACAGAAATACAATACCATGCAAAGCTAACATTGAAACCAACATCAATACTAAAATAAAAACTACTGAACTTTCAAGTAAAAAACAAACATCTAAAATCCTGAAAATAAATAATTACCCAAATGAAACTACTACAACTAAGGAAAAAAATGGGAAATTCAATATTCTGATATTGGCCGACAGCCACGTTAGGAATATTGCTCCACTTTTATCTGAAATTTGGCCTGACAGATCTTCAAAAATAACTTGTGTTTTCAAGCCTAATGCTACTCTGGCAGAAGTGACCAAAATCTAGAACAAACAACAAAATCATTTGATATGGAAGATCATGTCATAATTATAGGAGGAACTAATGATAATCTTGTCAACGGAGAATCCCAACTAATAGATACTTTTAAAAAAGCACTCGAAATCACTTCACATACCAACATTATGCTGGCGGGTTTACCATACCAGTACAACAGACCTGAATTGAGCAATCAAGTGAGCTACGTGAATATGGAATTAGAACATATTATTGACAATACTGAGCATGCTTCATTTCTACCACTAGGCGATCTCTGTCGCAAAATGCACACCAAACATGGGCTACACTTAAATAAAATGGGAAAGAAGACTGTTGCTAATATGATAAAAGACACTATTTATAACAGTCGGCTGGAAACCATAAAAGAAAGTATGTCATTGGAATAAGAAAGTATAGTAATTGTAGAATCTGATATGAAGGATATTATCAAGCGCTATAAGAAGGAATCAGATGTTGGCTTCGCACATACCATCTCTGCCGATATTGAAAAGGATAGAAACATGAGTGCAGGTGTAGCTGTCATTTTTAAATCCTCATTTGGAAGGCCTAAGCCAACAGACTATGTGAGTAATAGACTGATCTATCAAGTCATAGAGAACTCTGCCTCTATCTATAGTTTGGTGACTAAGCCAGAATATTTTCATAAACTAAAGAAAGAAGTTTATGACGAAGCATTCCAACAGCTCATTGAACATTTCAAATCAACAAATCTGAAAACCCTTGTATGCCCACCTATGGGTTGCGTTCGTGATCTGATTGATCCACAACAGTTTATTGAAAATCTTGCAAAATTCCATCACGAAACTGGTGCTAAAGTAAAGATTGTCACTTGCGACAAAAAATCTACACAAGTGCTTAGAAATGGTCTCTCGCACTCAGGTTTTCTAAGAAAGCTCCGAAGAGAAATAAAAAGATATGAAATCCACCCAGAGACTCAATCTGTCTATGAAAACATTGTGCCCATCTGCAGTGTGAGCCCATCAGCACCAGCTGGCCCTGTCACGACTGACATGACTCTTTTTCCTCCACTATCCACCCCACTTGCGCATCATCAGCAATCCTGTAACACCGGCAGCAGTGAAAAATCGGAACAGTATCCAACAAGACAGTCAGACACCTCTACCACTCCATCTTCAACAAATGCAAATAGCCATACACTCTTAGATTTAAACTAAGTTACTTAGACAACGATTTTGTATCTGCAAATTTGCCTAGTTCTGATGTCGAAACAAGTTGTAGTTCATCAAACCTGACCAACTATAAAGATAATAATATTGACAATCAAGATTTCATCAGTAACATGGATCAAAATTATACCAATTCACAATCCATAGAGACATATATAGATGATATTTATAATATCAATGGTAAAATTTTGAGGAGTTGTAAATGGTTGATGCACTATAATATACAAGGTTTAAGATCGTTGTCTAAGATTGAAGAGTTTAATCAGTTTTTAAGTAAATTAAATTTAGGTATTATCTGCTTAAATGAGCACTGGCTGAAAGAAAATGAACTATGTTTACTGCATAACAATATTTTTAATTTTACATTGGCAGATTGTTATTGTAGGGAAAAATCTGTAAGAGGAGGTTCCTGTATTCTAATTAAGAAAAACATTACGTTTAAGATAAGAAATGATTTAATTAGTAGTTTAACCCTAGATTACTTATGTGTCGTAAAAATTACGACTCGCCGTTTCCAAAAATGCTTTATCTAGACAAATAGTGCGCCCCCAGCCCCCCCACTCCCAGTACCTTCCTCCCGCCATTAGACAACACCAGTCGCGGAGTGGCACGCCTACCAGTCAGTTCTATCATTACGCATTCCTGTCTGTCTCGTCAATTTGACGACACATAAGTAGTAAAGTAACTTTTTTCCGTGAAAGTTGTTGATTGTTTTTATGCTGTTAGATTGGTTTTATTTCATAGTATAAGTGTTTTAGCAGTTATTATTTGTAGTTAATTTTCAAGTTGTAAATATCAATTTTTATACATCATGGGTGATGAAAATGACCGTGTAAGTGTACAAATAAGGAAATATTTAGAAGAGGATAGCGATCCTGACAGTGAAAATAGTGGTAGTGAACAAGAAGATGTTTTAGAGACCGATGATGTGGAAAGCACTGACGCAGACGACACAGATGCTGATGAAACTTACCAACCTCCAGTACGTGACCGGAAGCGAGTTTACGTGAGTGAATCGTCTGATAGTGACATTGAGGTTCAGTCGGTTACAAGTAAAAAACGACGTAGGCCTGAAAGTTTGACTTTACGTCAACCTGTGCCTGATAAACCTACGCCTGATCAACCTATGCCTGATCAACCTACGACTGATCAACCTACGCCTGATCAACCTACGCCTGATCAACCTAGGCCTGATCCACATCTGTTCATCCCCAATGCCAGACGTATCCGAGCTAAAAATGGTCATGTGTGGAACACTCGGCCTCAGCCTACCAATACTCGAACACCAATGAGAAACCTCGTTTTCTCAAGACGAGAGGTTGTTGGTAACGCCCGTAACTCTATTTTACCCTTGTCATGTTTTATGGAAATTTTTGATGAACATATATATGTTCAATACAGTTGTCAGATATACTAACGAAGAAATCGAGCGGGTAAAAAACAACTACAATGACCCTACAATAAATACTATTCAACCTACTAACTTAGATGAAATGAAAGCTTTTGTCGGACTCCTTGTTAACTCTGCATGGAGTGAGACCCATCCCCCCCACCAAAGCTGGAAAGCGTGCCAACTGGGGGGATGGCTCAAAACAAGTCGAGCGATGGGATCACGGGTGGCAGTTGGAGGGTCAAAATAACACTCGGCAGCTGAGCAAAACTGATTTATTACCAAGAAAGCAAACTGGCAGGCAGAAGGCCACAACATAAAAGGCAGAAGGCCACAATAAAAATAGGCAGAAGGCCACAATATATATTCTCACTTAAATAAATAACAACAAACACTAAAATTAACAAGATAATACACAAAAGCTACAAAACAACAAACTCAACAAATACCAAAATTACCAATTAACAACTACATGGCCTATCTGCAGCCTAGCCAGAGACACCCCAAACTTAAGCAAATTTTAAGCCCCAAATAAAAGTGAAAATTTAGAAAACTTCTGGCAAACAACAATTAAGCCGGCAATTTGGCCCACATCCCTTGATTCCACCGGGCCAGGGAGTAAGCCGGAATCCCTGGGCAGCTCCGAATTAGACGTTAAGTAAAAGTCCCATAATCCCCTTTTGGTGAGTTTGAAAAAATTAAATAATTAAAAGAAAATATAACACGGTACCGTCCGAGTAAAAATTCACTTCCAAACACCCCTAATACACTTAACAAAGAATAAATAACGTTGTACCGGGTCTTTGACAGGTACATTACGTTTTTTTCCGTCGTTGTCTGCCAGGCTGCCTGAGATTCGCTTTTGCCCTGCGTTTCGCGTACTTGGTAGCCGTTGGCCCAGTTCCGTTTCGTTCCGTGTTCCAGCAGCTTCGGTCAAGTTGGCCTGTCTGTTCACTTGTTCTTTGCAGCGTTCGTCAAGTCATGGTTGCCGGCTGAAAGGTTCCCAAAACGTAAGTGTTCTTTTGTAATTTCTAATATTTAATCACCCTTTTGGTGAAAATACTTTTGTTTCATTGAAAATATTAATCGGGCTTAGTTGTGTTTTCAGAGTTTTGTTAAATTTGGTTTCTTTGTCTAGATGTGTTAACCTAGGTTAAAGCCATGTGCTTCCATGTTACTTTTTACCGTTAATTACCGTTAATGCTTTTTATATCTGCCTTTATTTTCAATTGTAATTCTGTATAATGTTTATTGAACCTTTTTTAGTTGGAGTTACCGTTTTACCATATTTTTTGTTCTTTGCCAATAACCTAGCCTAGCTGTACTCTTTGATTTTCATGTTATAACCCATTGCTCATGTATCCATAGCCTAGTTTTCAGTTTGTCATTTTTAGTTCCATATACGTAATTACGTCTTTTATAATTTGTTAAGTTGTAATTTGTTTTAAATCTGTTTTCCAACATAAATTTTCATAGCCTAAAAATAGGCCTTTTATTTTCTAGTGTGCTTTAATCATGTACAATTTTGTCTGTTCCTGTTTTGTTGCCATTTCTTATATCAGTTGTTATGTGGAATATTTTGTTGTGATGGCTGGACTGTGTTTAATGGCTGTGTTTGACCTTGCAGTCCAGGGTCCTTGAGTGGGACTTTCAGCCCTCAGCCTGCCGTCCGGGGGAACTTCGATATTCTCCACTGCTAGCCTGGCCTGAGGACCATGTTGGAGCCTAGAGTTGCCCGCTACCCGCCCTACATCTTTGGTGGTAGAAGTCTTCAGTCCTCAGGTCAGTTCTTTCCATCTTTTCCCGGCGGCTGAGCTGGGGGTGATTTATAAAAAAACAAAAAATATATAAAAACAAAAGAAGAAAGAAAAGTTTGTGGATATATTTGTGCCTAGGCCTAAAACTGTTTGGACAAAGTGAAGAAACAGCCATGGGGACATTTCAAACATTACAATTAAAAAAAAAAAAGAGGAAAACGTTGATATTTATTGTTATTTATTTAATTAGTTTATTTTATTGTTATATTTTTTGGATTTTATATTTTGTTAGGTCCCTATGGTTAAGTTTTGTTGTTATTTATTGTTATGTTTAGGCCTAGTGATCGTTATTTATTTTTTCGTTGTTAATTGTATTATTGATGTCCGGGGATAATAGAACGGTACCGTGTTATATTTTTTTTTAAATTGTTTAATTTTTAAACTCACCAAAAGGGGATTATTGTGCTTTTAGTTAACTTCTATTCGGAGCTGCCCAGGGAATCCGGCTTACTCCCTGGCCTCGGTGGAATCAAGGGATGTGGGCCAAATTGCCGGCTTAATTGGGGTTATCAAAATTTTTATAAATTTTCTTTTCACTTTTATTTGTTTCTTTAATAATTTGTCTTACGTTTTGGGTGTCTCAGGCCAAAACTGCAGATAGGCCATACAGTTTGTTAATTGTAGTTTTGGTATTTGTAGCGTTAAGTGTTTTGGTAGCTTTTGTCGTTATATTGTTAAATTTTGTGTTTATTGTTATTTATTTAATTGCAGATTTTATATTGTGGCCTTCTGCCTTTTATGTTGTGGCCCTCTGCCGTTTTTGTTTTATTTAAATTTTGCTTGCTTGATAATAAAATTAGTTTTGCTCAGCTGCCGAGTGTTATTTTGACCCTCCAACTGCCACCCGTGATCCCATCGCTCGACTTGTTTTGAGCCATCCCCCAGTTGGCACGCTTTCCAGCTTTGGTGGGGGGGATGGGTCTCAATTGGTAGCAGAGCATGGTTGCTCTGCTACCAATTGAGACCCATCAATTAATCAACACCCTGTAGTTGATTAATTGTTAAATTTTGGTATTTGTAGAGTTTGTGGTATTTATAGCGTTTGTTATTATTGTGTAGTATCTTGGTAATTTTAGTGTGTTGTTACTTATTTAATTGCAAATTTATATTAAAAAAAAAAAAAAAAAAAAAAAAAAAACCTAGGCAATCCGCTTGGTTACTTTGTTGAAGGGTTTCATGGGTGGATTGGAGTGGTCGGCAGTGGCTTGGTAGGCTGAGGGTTTAGTTCGTCTTGGACCCTGGAGTTGTCGTTTTTTGTGTATATTGTTGAGAATTGTTGCGTTAGAGATGGCCTATCTGCAGAATGTTGCGCTCCTAGTCAAGGAGGAGTTGATTTTCGAGTTGAGGTCGCGTGGGGTGACTCCGGAGGGTGATGTTTTGAATCTCCGGAGGTTGCTGCGGGAGCAGTTGTCCGCGGGTACGGCGGTGGATTGGTCTGACCTGCTGGAGGTTGGTGATGAGTTAGGGATTTGTAAGCGTAAGGTGGAAGATTGGGAAGGGGTTTTGGAAGATTTGCAGTTTGAACCTCCAGTGGGTCGTGACCGGTCCTGCCGCCTTGCACGTTTGGGGCATCTGCTTGCCCGTTTAAGGCTGGTCAACCGGGCACCGGGGTTGGAACCATCGGATAGGGCGTGGATCTTGGAGAGTGTGTCTAGGTTGGATGAGATTTTTCAGGCACTCTCCGGTTCCACGACTCCCACGGGTCTGGGTCAGCGGCCTGCTTTTGCGCTTTCGCCTAACGTGTCGAGGCCGCAGGCTGAGACAACGGCTCTCACTGTGCCTGAGGTTCCTTCTGAGCCTGCAGGCGTTTCTGTTGAGGTTGCTTGTGGTTCGGCTCCAGCTGCCGTTCCTACTACTTCTTTGGGTTCACCTGCTCTTCTGCAGCTGAGCTACCACAAGCTGCCTAACCCTCTCACGCCCATGATCCAGAATCTCCCTGTGATCGATGGGATGGATCCTGAGGAGCTTCTTAAGTTTCTGGTGGCCTTTCTCAGACTTAGTTAGATACCCGGCATGCAGGCTGGGGACTTGCTTCGTCTGGTTTTCCCGTATTGTAGAGGTCCCGTTGGGGAGTTGCTGAGTTCTGTCTTGGCCAGTAATGCCTCGGTGGACTCGTTCCATCGAGTTACTTTCATCGTGGAGGAGATAACTGAGTATCAGGCTTGTCAATTAGCTGAAAATCAGACCAGCACTACGTGGTTCGGATTCCACGTAAAGCTGTAGGTCCCTTAGTTGCCCTGGCTGTTGGGCTATTAATAAATTGCCCTTTCTGAGGAACAGTTGAACTCAGTTAGTAACCAAACTACACTCATCCACACTCATCCTACACTCATAAAACCATTCATATTCGCCTTAAAATACGCACAACGTTGTGTCGGCGTCTCATTTGTAAGAGTAAGAGTAAGAGTTGTAAAAGAAGAATTTCTAGGGTTTTCAGAACTGACTACTTTAGATGCTGAGGGAATTTCTACAGCTATTTTGAAGTTTGTTGAAGATTTGGGCTTAGACATGAACAAACTAATTGGTTTAGGTTTTGATGGCTGTTCTACAATGGCAGGCCATGAAAGGGGAGTTCAAGCTAGGATTAAAGAAAAATATCCTATAGCTGCATTCTTCCACTGTGCATCACACCGACTAAACTTAGTTGTCAATGACCTGAACCAGGTTCAAGAAATACGAAACTGTGTTGGAACTGTTATACAAGTTATCAGATTTTTCAGAGAAAGTGTATTACGGAGAAAACTGATACCTAATATTCCTTTATTCTGTGAAACTAGATGGTCCTATAAGTACAAATCCATAAGGCTGTTTAAAGAAAACTTTTTGGCAGTGAAAGAAGCTCTCGACACTCTCGCAAGTAGCCATGAAGTCAACCAGGACACCAGGTCTCATGCCAGCCAGTTAGCTAGCGCAACTTCAACCCCTACCTTCATCGTGTGCCTACATGTGATGTCTCAGTTGGATAAACAGTAGGCTGGTAAATGAGAGATTCAGGGTTCAATACCAGCTTGAGGAGTAGTATTTTTGCTGGATATTAATAAATATTTTAAATGCAAATAATCTTAGTTTAACTAAAAAAGGAGAATATTACCATTTTTATTATTGTAGAATTAATATTGTATTATTAAAATTGTTTTGAAAATTGGTTTTTCATAAATATTTTTGCTGGATATTGATAAATAGTTTAAATGGAAATAATTTTATGTTAACTAAAGAAAGGAGATTGTTACTACTTTTAGTATTGTAGAATTAATATTGTATGTTTTGAAAACTGGGATTCTATAAAGGAAAAGAAAAAAAAAAAAAAGAAAAAAAAGAGGAATATTACCATTTTTATTATTGTAGAATTAATATTGTATTACTAAAATTGTTTTGAAAATTGGTTTTTTCAGAAATATTTTTGCTGGATATTAATAAATATTTTAAATGCAAATAATTTTATTTTAACTAGAGAAAGGAGAATGTTACCACTTTTAGTATTTTAGAATTAATATTGTATTATTGTTTTATTAAAATTGTTTTGAAAACTGGGATTCTAATAATGTACTTGTAGTTAATTGAATAATACTGATATAGGAGTGATATAGACTAGTGTACTCACCAAGATTTGGATCAGGACCTTGGTTTACAACTGTGAGTAAAATAAACCATTAGTTCTTTCTTTAAACTGGCTAAATTTTTCAGACATATTAATTTATAAACTTGCAATAGTGATCAAATCATGTTTTAACAAGTGGTTTGCCAAATTAATGGTTTATTGATCGGTTTATTTACTGAATATATTGAGTCCTTCTATATAAAGTGCGAAAATTGTTTTAAGGCAAATACCAATTATTTCATTTTTGTCAGTACAAAGTAGTAAATATGGGGAAGAAGACTGATGTTTTTTGTCCCAAATGCAATAAAAAGATTTGCAAAACCCAGACTTCTGTTGCCTGCGGGAGTAAATGCGGGCATTGGTTCCAATTGACTTGTACAAACCTTACAAGTGATCAATTATATGAGATTTCAAAAAAACTGCAGTCATGGACATGTGAACTGTGCCCTAAACCTGATTATGAAATTTGCAAAAAAAACTGCTTTTCAGAAGACGCGGAGGCAAGTGTTGCTGATTTAGAAGAAAATATATCTTGCCTTGACGAAGATGGTGACTTAAATAAATCTTTATCAATAGTCGCTCAGGTGGGGAATGCCCTTCTGAAAGAAAATGAAACATTAAAACAAGAACTACACAACATGAAGTTGATGAACGAAGAGACCTACCTAAGACTAGAGGATGGCTACAAGGCGAAGGGAAAAGAAGTTCGAGGATGAAAAAAGAAGATTTGAGGAACTGGAGATGGATTTGAACATGGAGATTTCAACTCTAAAAAAGGAAGCTATTGTTGTAAATAGGTTTCATAATGAGATTCTTACTGAACGAGAGGAAGCAGACAAGAAATCCATTGAACTAATGAATATTACAAAGCATGAAAATCACCATTTAAATACTCAGATTGGTCTTCTCGAACATAAAGTTTTGGATCTTAACCACCAAATTTTAAGGGCTACTGAGGAGGTATCATCTTTAAAAGCTACTTTGAATTCTTATATAGAAATTAAGGAGAAACTAGAGCTAGAAAATAAAACTCTAAGACAAAATATATCTATTTCCAATGAAGAGTCCTGGCGTCAGGACAAATAGGTAGACGATTGCATACTTTCAACTTACTTTGATGCAATGTCGGAGAGTATTAAGGGAACTCGCAAGGACGTAATCTTTTTAGCTCCATCAGAAACTCACTTGCTTAAATTTAGAACCCCCAGTACGGCAAAAGAAGACTTTACATTTTTAAAATCAGATGAATGTAAATACATTTTTAGTTGCATAAATGATTCTCTGGATATATCTACTGCTTATAGCGGCTCCCACTGGAGTCTTCTTTTCTGTGACCGAGAGCTCAAGAAAGCATACCATTTTGACTCATTGGGTACACTTAATGAGAGAGCAGCTTCAATGGTCGCTTCTAACTTTGGTATGACTACAGTTTTACAAATGCCCTGCCAACAACAACGTAACACTTTTGAGTGTGGGCTTAACCTCCTTGTAAATTCCAAATACATTTTAAATTAATTTTGTGTCCCTCAACTTTCATCATTTGAGGAATGGTTTTGGAATAATAATAAACCCACAATCATTGGGAATCAAAGGGTAGTTTCAACCAAAACGTCTACTGAAAATAGGTCAAATGAAAAATCACAACTCCCTCAACAAATTGAGGGAAAAACTTCTATAAGTTTAAAAATGAATAAATGGATTCGTACAAGAAAGGGAGTTCCAAAACAATATGCACCCCTGAACAATCAATCAATCACTTGTAAAAATAAATATTCTGCTCTAGAGATTGATGGGTAAAGTGTTGGAAACTCGGCTTCCGTAGATGCAAGAGGAAACGACAGAAATACAATACCATGCAAAGCTAACATTGAAACCAACATCAATACTAAAATAAAAACTACTGAACTTTCAAGTAAAAAACAAACATCTAAAATCCTGAAAATAAATAATTACCCAAATGAAACTACTACAACTAAGGAAAAAAATGGGAAATTCAATATTCTGATATTGGCCGACAGCCACGTTAGGAATATTGCTCCACTTTTATCTGAAATTTGGCCTGACAGATCTTCAAAAATAACTTGTGTTTTCAAGCCTAATGCTACTCTGGCAGAAGTGACCAAAATCTAGAACAAACAACAAAATCATTTGATATGGAAGATCATGTCATAATTATAGGAGGAACTAATGATAATCTTGTCAACGGAGAATCCCAACTAATAGATACTTTTAAAAAAGCACTCGAAATCACTTCACATACCAACATTATGCTGGCGGGTTTACCATACCAGTACAACAGACCTGAATTGAGCAATCAAGTGAGCTACGTGAATATGGAATTAGAACATATTATTGACAATACTGAGCATGCTTCATTTCTACCACTAGGCGATCTCTGTCGCAAAATGCACACCAAACATGGGCTACACTTAAATAAAATGGGAAAGAAGACTGTTGCTAATATGATAAAAGACACTATTTATAACAGTCGGCTGGAAACCATAAAAGAAAGTATGTCATTGGAATAAGAAAGTATAGTAATTGTAGAATCTGATATGAAGGATATTATCAAGCGCTATAAGAAGGAATCAGATGTTGGCTTCGCACATACCATCTCTGCCGATATTGAAAAGGATAGAAACATGAGTGCAGGTGTAGCTGTCATTTTTAAATCCTCATTTGGAAGGCCTAAGCCAACAGACTATGTGAGTAATAGACTGATCTATCAAGTCATAGAGAACTCTGCCTCTATCTATAGTTTGGTGACTAAGCCAGAATATTTTCATAAACTAAAGAAAGAAGTTTATGACGAAGCATTCCAACAGCTCATTGAACATTTCAAATCAACAAATCTGAAAACCCTTGTATGCCCACCTATGGGTTGCGTTCGTGATCTGATTGATCCACAACAGTTTATTGAAAATCTTGCAAAATTCCATCACGAAACTGGTGCTAAAGTAAAGATTGTCACTTGCGACAAAAAATCTACACAAGTGCTTAGAAATGGTCTCTCGCACTCAGGTTTTCTAAGAAAGCTCCGAAGAGAAATAAAAAGATATGAAATCCACCCAGAGACTCAATCTGTCTATGAAAACATTGTGCCCATCTGCAGTGTGAGCCCATCAGCACCAGCTGGCCCTGTCACGACTGACATGACTCTTTTTCCTCCACTATCCACCCCACTTGCGCATCATCAGCAATCCTGTAACACCGGCAGCAGTGAAAAATCGGAACAGTATCCAACAAGACAGTCAGACACCTCTACCACTCCATCTTCAACAAATGCAAATAGCCATACACTCTTAGATTTAAACTAAGTTACTTAGACAACGATTTTGTATCTGCAAATTTGCCTAGTTCTGATGTCGAAACAAGTTGTAGTTCATCAAACCTGACCAACTATAAAGATAATAATATTGACAATCAAGATTTCATCAGTAACATGGATCAAAATTATACCAATTCACAATCCATAGAGACATATATAGATGATATTTATAATATCAATGGTAAAATTTTGAGGAGTTGTAAATGGTTGATGCACTATAATATACAAGGTTTAAGATCGTTGTCTAAGATTGAAGAGTTTAATCAGTTTTTAAGTAAATTAAATTTAGGTATTATCTGCTTAAATGAGCACTGGCTGAAAGAAAATGAACTATGTTTACTGCATAACAATATTTTTAATTTTACATTGGCAGATTGTTATTGTAGGGAAAAATCTGTAAGAGGAGGTTCCTGTATTCTAATTAAGAAAAACATTACGTTTAAGATAAGAAATGATTTAATTAGTAGTTTAACCCTAGATTACTTATGTGTCGTAAAAATTACGACTCGCCGTTTCCAAAAATGCTTTATCTAGACAAATAGTGCGCCCCCAGCCCCCCCACTCCCAGTACCTTCCTCCCGCCATTAGACAACACCAGTCGCGGAGTGGCACGCCTACCAGTCAGTTCTATCATTACGCATTCCTGTCTGTCTCGTCAATTTGACGACACATAAGTAGTAAAGTAACTTTTTTCCGTGAAAGTTGTTGATTGTTTTTATGCTGTTAGATTGGTTTTATTTCATAGTATAAGTGTTTTAGCAGTTATTATTTGTAGTTAATTTTCAAGTTGTAAATATCAATTTTTATACATCATGGGTGATGAAAATGACCGTGTAAGTGTACAAATAAGGAAATATTTAGAAGAGGATAGCGATCCTGACAGTGAAAATAGTGGTAGTGAACAAGAAGATGTTTTAGAGACCGATGATGTGGAAAGCACTGACGCAGACGACACAGATGCTGATGAAACTTACCAACCTCCAGTACGTGACCGGAAGCGAGTTTACGTGAGTGAATCGTCTGATAGTGACATTGAGGTTCAGTCGGTTACAAGTAAAAAACGACGTAGGCCTGAAAGTTTGACTTTACGTCAACCTGTGCCTGATAAACCTACGCCTGATCAACCTATGCCTGATCAACCTACGACTGATCAACCTACGCCTGATCAACCTACGCCTGATCAACCTAGGCCTGATCCACATCTGTTCATCCCCAATGCCAGACGTATCCGAGCTAAAAATGGTCATGTGTGGAACACTCGGCCTCAGCCTACCAATACTCGAACACCAATGAGAAACCTCGTTTTCTCAAGACGAGAGGTTGTTGGTAACGCCCGTAACTCTATTTTACCCTTGTCATGTTTTATGGAAATTTTTGATGAACATATATGTTCAATACAGTTGTCAGATATACTAACGAAGAAATCGAGCGGGTAAAAAACAACTACAATGACCCTACAATAAATACTATTCAACCTACTAACTTAGATGAAATGAAAGCTTTTGTCGGACTCCTTGTTAACTCTGCATGGAGTGAGACCCATCCCCCCCACCAAAGCTGGAAAGTGTGCCAACTGGGGGGATGGCTCAAAACAAGTCGAGCGATGGGATCACGGGTGGCAGTTGGAGGGTCAAAATAACACTCGGCAGCTGAGCAAAACTGATTTATTACCAAGAAAGCAAACTGGCAGGCAGAAGGCCACAACATAAAAGGCAGAAGGCCACAATAAAAATAGGCAGAAGGCCACAATATATATTCTCACTTAAATAAATAACAACAAACACTAAAATTAACAAGATAATACACAAAAGCTACAAAACAACAAACTCAACAAATACCAAAATTACCAATTAACAACTACATGGCCTATCTGCAGCCTAGCCAGAGACACCCCAAACTTAAGCAAATTTTAAGCCCCAAATAAAAGTGAAAATTTAGAAAACTTCTGGCAAACAACAATTAAGCCGGCAATTTGGCCCACATCCCTTGATTCCACCGGGCCAGGGAGTAAGCCGGAATCCCTGGGCAGCTCCGAATTAGACGTTAAGTAAAAGTCCCATAATCCCCTTTTGGTGAGTTTGAAAAAATTAAATAATTAAAAGAAAATATAACACGGTACCGTCCGAGTAAAAATTCACTTCCAAACACCCCTAATACACTTAACAAAGAATAAATAACGTTGTACCGGGTCTTTGACAGGTACATTACGTTTTTTTCCGTCGTTGTCTGCCAGGCTGCCTGAGATTCGCTTTTGCCCTGCGTTTCGCGTACTTGGTAGCCGTTGGCCCAGTTCCGTTTCGTTCCGTGTTCCAGCAGCTTCGGTCAAGTTGGCCTGTCTGTTCACTTGTTCTTTGCAGCGTTCGTCAAGTCATGGTTGCCGGCTGAAAGGTTCCCAAAACGTAAGTGTTCTTTTGTAATTTCTAATATTTAATCACCCTTTTGGTGAAAATACTTTTGTTTCATTGAAAATATTAATCGGGCTTAGTTGTGTTTTCAGAGTTTTGTTAAATTTGGTTTCTTTGTCTAGATGTGTTAACCTAGGTTAAAGCCATGTGCTTCCATGTTACTTTTTACCGTTAATTACCGTTAATGCTTTTTATATCTGCCTTTATTTTCAATTGTAATTCTGTATAATGTTTATTGAACCTTTTTTAGTTGGAGTTACCGTTTTACCATATTTTTTGTTCTTTGCCAATAACCTAGCCTAGCTGTACTCTTTGATTTTCATGTTATAACCCATTGCTCATGTATCCATAGCCTAGTTTTCAGTTTGTCATTTTTAGTTCCATATACGTAATTACGTCTTTTATAATTTGTTAAGTTGTAATTTGTTTTAAATCTGTTTTCCAACATAAATTTTCATAGCCTAAAAATAGGCCTTTTATTTTCTAGTGTGCTTTAATCATGTACAATTTTGTCTGTTCCTGTTTTGTTGCCATTTCTTATATCAGTTGTTATGTGGAATATTTTGTTGTGATGGCTGGACTGTGTTTAATGGCTGTGTTTGACCTTGCAGTCCAGGGTCCTTGAGTGGGACTTTCAGCCCTCAGCCTGCCGTCCGGGGGAACTTCGATATTCTCCACTGCTAGCCTGGCCTGAGGACCATGTTGGAGCCTAGAGTTGCCCGCTACCCGCCCTACATCTTTGGTGGTAGAAGTCTTCAGTCCTCAGGTCAGTTCTTTCCATCTTTTCCCGGCGGCTGAGCTGGGGGTGATTTATAAAAAAACAAAAAAATATATAAAAACAAAAGAAGAAAAAAAAGTTTGTGGATATATTTGTGCCTAGGCCTAAAACTGTTTGGACAAAGTGAAGAAACAGCCATGGGGACATTTCAAACATTACAATTAAAAAAAAAAAAGAGGAAAACGTTGATATTTATTGTTATTTATTTAATTAGTTTATTTTATTGTTATATTTTTTGGATTTTATATTTTGTTAGGTCCCTATGGTTAAGTTTTGTTGTTATTTATTGTTATGTTTAGGCCTAGTGATCGTTATTTATTTTTTCGTTGTTAATTGTATTATTGATGTCCGGGGATAATAGAACGGTACCGTGTTATATTTTTTTTTAAATTGTTTAATTTTTAAACTCACCAAAAGGGGATTATTGTGCTTTTAGTTAACTTCTATTCGGAGCTGCCCAGGGAATCCGGCTTACTCCCTGGCCTCGGTGGAATCAAGGGATGTGGGCCAAATTGCCGGCTTAATTGGGGTTATCAAAATTTTTATAAATTTTCTTTTCACTTTTATTTGTTTCTTTAATAATTTGTCTTACGTTTTGGGTGTCTCAGGCCAAAACTGCGGATAGGCCATACAGTTTGTTAATTGTAGTTTTGGTATTTGTAGCGTTAAGTGTTTTGGTAGCTTTTGTCGTTATATTGTTAAATTTTGTGTTTATTGTTATTTATTTAATTGCAGATTTTATATTGTGGCCTTCTGCCTTTTATGTTGTGGCCCTCTGCCGTTTTTGTTTTATTTAAATTTTGCTTGCTTGATAATAAAATTAGTTTTGCTCAGCTGCCGAGTGTTATTTTGACCCTCCAACTGCCACCCGTGATCCCATCGCTCGACTTGTTTTGAGCCATCCCCCAGTTGGCACGCTTTCCAGCTTTGGTGGGGGGGATGGGTCTCAACAATAACTAGGCCTAAACATATAAATAAATAACATAACTTAACCATAGGGACCTAACAACTATAAAATCTAAAAAAATATAACAACAAATAAAACTAATTAATTAATAACAAGAAATATAAATATAAATAAATATTAACATCCCGAAAAGTTCTTCTGTGTATTCTAAAAGCTCTTCTTTCTTTTTTTTTTTTAATAAAAACCCGTAAAAGTCCCCATGGCTGTTTCATAAACTTTTCAGTCTCTAGGCCTAGGCCTCAATGAATAGTTCGGCACCTTTTTTCTTTATATTTCTCTGGTTTTTCTTGGTTTATTTTTTTTTTAATTATTTCATTTAATTATGTAAAAATTTCAACAGCAAACCCCCAGCTCAGCCGCCGGGAACAACGACATAGAACGCACTGACCTGAGGACAGAAGACTTCTACCACCAAAGATGTAGAGCGGGTAGAGGGCGACTCCAGGCTCCAACATGGTCCTCAGGCCAGGCTAGCAGTGCAGATGGTAGACAATCCCCGGACGGCAGGCCGAGGGTGAAACGTCCTACTCAAGGACCCTGGACTGCAAGGCACAACACACAGCACATTAAAAACAGTCCAGCCACAACAACAAAAATATTACACATAACCACTAAACATAAGGGTGCATGATTTCGCAAAACTGAACATGAATGGAGCAAACAAGACAGTAAAAGATTAACTTAAGGCTATGAATAATTATGTTGGCAAACTCAGATTTAAAACCCATTTTACAAATTTAACAAATTATAAAAGACGTAATTATGTATATGGAACTAAAAATGACAAACTGAAAACTACGCTATGGATACATGAGCAATAGGTTATAACATGAAAATCAAAGGGTACAGCTAGGCTAGGTTATTGGCAATGAACAAAAAATATGGTAAATCGGTAACTACAACTGTAAAGAGGCTCAACAAAACATTATACAGAACTACTATTGACAATAAAGGCAGATCTAAAAAGCATTAACGGTAATTAACGGTAAAAGTAACATGGAGCACATGGCTTTAACCTAGTCTGAGAAACATCTACACAAAGAACACAAATTTAACAAAACTCTGAAAACACAAGTAAACCCGTTGAATATTATCCTAGAAACAAAAGTATTTTCACCAAAAGGGTGATTAAATATTAGAAATTACAAAAGAACACTTACGTTTTAGGAGCCTTTAGCCTGGCATGGTAAGGAGGTTCGGCCGAGTAGAACTCTACTAGAACAATCTAGACTGATGGCCAACCTGACAGACGAAGGCCGGAACACGGAACGAACGGATCCGGGCCAACAGCCACCAAATTACGCGAATCGCAGGGCATGAGCGATCTCAGGCAGCCCGGCAGCCAACGACGAAAAAAACGAAATGTACCGGTCAAAAGACCCGGTACAACCTCCCTCTGCAAAACTCAACACACCCAGGCAGGGGAGAAAACTCGGTACCTCAGGGAACCAAACAGAAGACGAAGAAGACCTCCGAAGAGTGGTGTTCCAAGGACGTCCAAGAGAAACTAAGAGGGGAAACCCCTCGAACAGGGAGCAAACTACCCTGACTGTCGGGCCCGACAAGAAAAAAGAGAGAGAGAGACTCTCAGAACAGCCACCTAGGGCGCAGAGGTGATCAATCTCTTTGCCCCAAGAAACCCCCAGGAACACCAACTCCTGGATCAACCGTTTCCCGGAAAGCCTTAAGCTGGAACACATGGGCTTTCCTAAACACCCTGCCTGACTGGGGATCAACCAGCAGAGCAGTCACCGGTGACAAAAACCTGTCGTTGCGGTGGGGACCAGACCACCAATAGCACAACTTTGCAGCTCTTCGTTCCGCGGCCGAACTGACCGGGTGAGCCTGACAAAGAACCAGATCTCCAACCTGAAAAGGGTTAGGAGTACGACCCTTATCATACCTCCTCCTCACTCTCTCTCTAGCACGTAGCAGGTTGCGCCGAGCAGCCCGCCACGTGGACACTACGTCAGTGGCACCTGGCGTAGGTAGAAGATCCTCTAGCCTCCACAAGTTGGACAAAGGGTTGTTAGGAGGGTAGCCATGTAGAATCTCGAAGGGAGTGACATTGTGACTCTCATGCTTGGAAGAATTGAAAGCAAGCTGGAGCCAAGAGAGACTCTCATCCCAGGTGTTCTGCTTCTCAGCATGGAAGGTAATAAGGGCAGACCGAAGATTGCGGTTGAACCGCTCTGCATGAGAAGGCTGTGGGTAATAAGGAGAGGTAGTCACATGCCTGATACCATTGCCAAAACAGAACCTACGAAACTCATGGGAGGTAAACTGGCTACCGTTGTCGGACACAAGAGTGGAAGGCACACCAAAGTGCTGGAAGAGTTGGGACTGGAGAGCACGGATGGTGAGCTTAGCCGTAGCACTCCGAAGTGTGAAAAGCCAAACGAACTTCGAGAAAGCATCCACACAAACAAGTAGGTAGGAGCTACCTGACTTGCTACGGGGAAAAGGACCCACGTAGTCGATGAACACCTTCTCAAAAGGACGCTCGGCCACCTCAGAAGATAACAACCCTAACCTTGCATTCTGACTAGGCTTGCTGAGAGAGCACAGGTGACAAGCCCGCACTCTGCCCGCAACATCCCAGTCCATGCCCTTCCAGATGAAATACCTACGAATCTTAGCGATGGTCTTATGAATGCCAAGATGACCGCCCACAAGAGAAGAGTGATAATATTGAAAGACCATCGGTACTAGATGACTAGGCAGCACTACACGGGGTTCACCCCTCTGTCGAGGACGGCAACAGAGTACCCCTTTGGACAGAAAATAGGGAGGGTGGGCACCTCCCTCTTGAAGCTCACCTAAGATGACTGACAGCTCAGGATCTTTCTGCTGATGGGACAGTAGGTCGTCAAAAGCCAGAGGAAAATCCAGAAGAACAGCACCACACTGAGCAACAGCCTCAGTCGGTGGATCACTGGGTTCGTGGTACATGCGGGAAAGAGCATCCGCGATGACATTCTGGGTACCCCTAAGATGTTGGACTCGGAACTTAAAAGCAGAAATTTTGACCACCCAGCGACCAATTTTCCCAAGCTGTCTGGGATGGGCAAGAAGCCAAGACAGTGCCTGGTTGTCCGTCTCCAGCAAGAACTCAGCGTGTTCCAAGAAACGCCGAAACTTGTTCGTACCAAAGACAACAGCCAGACACTCTAACTCATAGATGGAAGAAGCTTTCTGTTCCTGGTGAGACAACGTCCTCGAAGCAAAAGCGATGGGCTGCCTGACCCCATCAAACTCCTGAGAAAGAACAGCAGCAATGGCGGAGGAGGAGGCATCAGTCTGAAGAATAAATTCTCTGCTGAAATCAGGCATACGCAGGACAGGAGGTTGCATGATAGCCTCCTTGAGAGCATCAAAGGCAGTCTGCTGAGCTTGGCCCCACACAAAAGGGACACCTTTCTTCCGCAACTCGTTCAACGGGGCAGCAAGCTCGGCCACGTTAGGGATGAAGCGACGGTAAAAATTCACCATCCCCACAAAACGGGCAATCCCCTTGGCATCTCTGGGAGGAGGAAAATCCCGAATGCCCTGGGTCCTCGCAGGATCTATGCAGACGCCTCGAGAAGAGATAAGATGACCCAGAAAAGAAATCTCAGGACGAGCAAAAGTGACTTTCTCTGGATTGACGGTAAGGCCAGCTGATTTAAGGCGACTAAGAACTTCCTCCAGATGTTGCATGTGTTCCCCGAAAGTCTCACTGTAGACAAGAAGGTCGTCCAGGTAATTGGAGACAAACTTGAACTTCACATCATGGAAGATGGAATCAAGCAGACGAGTAAGAGTCTGGGCACCCACAGCAAGACCCATAGGAACCCTAGTGAACTGGTAAAGATTCCAGGGAACACAGAAGCTAGTCATAGGCCGTGATTCCTTCTTCAATGGAATCTGATGGTAGGCCTGGTTCAAATCAAACACACTGAAAAACTTAGCTTTACCGAACCAATCAAACGCAGAATGCAAATCAGGCAGAGGTACCGAGTCAATAGCGACCTTAGCGTTGAGCCTCCGATAATCCATCACAAGCCTAGACTTACCATTAGGCTTGGGCACAAGAAAAGCTGGACTGGCATAAGCAGAACGAGACGGTTCAATCACACCCTTGCTCAGAAGATCTTCAATCATAGCCCTCATAACCTCCATCTTTGGGGGAGCAAGTTTGTACGGATGACTTCTAACTGGCTGAGAATCGGTGAGGTGGATCTCATACTCCAGAAGAGAAGTGACCCCAAGCTCAGCCGTAAGCACATCAGGAAACCGCAAACACAGCCTCCTAATGGCCTCCGCCTGCTCAGGGGGGAGATGACCAACCGGATCCACCTTGGGTTGTTCGGGCTCACAACCCACCTCTCTGACTGCAGGAGGGCAGTCAGAATCACCTACTAGAGGCGCCAAAACTCGCCGATTAAACTTGAAAAACATCTGGCGCTTCTGGAGGTCAAGCACCATACCACTCTTAGAAATAAAGTCTGCCCCTAGGATACAAGAAACCGCCAGGTCCTTGGCAACCAGAAAACCCCACCTCCAGGAAAATCCTTCGATTTTAAAATGGAAAAACGCCTTTAGAATTATAGGTAGAGGAGTTTCGGATGCCGTCCAGCAAGTAACAGAAGAAGGCTCGGTGTGCCTGACAAGTCCTAAGGCGTCAAGGGACTCAAAAAGAGAAAGGCTGATGATACTGCATGCCGAACCAGCATCAAGAAGGGCTCGACACACCGTACCACCAACAGATACAAAAACGCCAGGACACACCGAGGTGACCGCACTAAGTCCCAGAGAAGCCATGCCAGCAAGGCCCGAAAAATCCCCGACACTCCTGCTATGGGCACGTGTCAAAGGCAAATGGCCACGGTCACTCGCAACAACGCGGGGAGCTACTGTGGAGGCAACCCCCCGCGCTGAGCGTTTCCCGCCCCACGACCTCGAGCACGTGGACAGTCACGACGAATGTGACCAGGTTGGCCACAAGCAAAACACACAACAGGAGGCCGAGAACCACGACCCTCCACTGGCTGACTCACACCTAAAGACATAGCCGGTCGACGGGTAGGGAGAGCACGATGACTCTCATGATCCCTCCCTTGCTGGTCTGAGAACTGCACGCTGCGCGAAACAATGCACAGCTGATGCAGCTCCCGAAAAGTCGAAGGCACACCAGCAAAAACTAATCTGCACCGTTCCTCAGGAGAAATGCCATCCAGGATGACCCGAACGGTGTCAGCTTCCGAAAGTGTGAGGCGCAACGCTTGACGAGCTTCCTTGACTGAAGAGACATAGGCTGCCAGAGACCCGCCCCTACCCTGCGACCGATAAAATCTGTCCATGACCATCCTCCCCCTGAGTCGAATGGGAAGAAACGACGAAAGTAACTCTCGGTGGAACGAGTCCACCGAGGCATCACTGGCCAAGACAGAACTCAGCAACTCCCCAACGGGACCTCTACAATACGGGAAAACCAGACGAAGCAAGTCCCCAGCCTGCATGCCGGGCATCTCACTAAGTCTGAGAAAGGCCACCAGAAACTTAAGAAGCTCCTCAGGATCCATCCCATCGATCACAGGGAGATTCTGGATCATGGGCGTGAGAGGGTTAGGTAGCTTGTGGTAGCTCAGCTGCAGTAGAGCAGGTGAACCCAAAGAAGCAGTAGGAACGGCAGCTGGAGCCGAACCACAAGCAACCTCAACAGAAACGCCTGCAGGCTCAGAAGGAGCCTCAGGCACAGTGAGAGCCGTTGTCTCAGCCTGCGGCCTCGACACATTAGGCGAAAGCGCGAAATTAGGCCGCTGACCCAGACCCGTAGGAGTCGTAGAACGGAGAGTGACTGAAAAATCTCATCCAGCCTAGCCACACTCTCCAAGATCCACGCCCTATCCGACGGCTCCAACCCCGGTGCCCGGTTAACCAGCCTTAAACGGGCAAGCAGATGCCCCAAACGTGCAAGACGGCAGGCCCGGTCACGACCTACTGGAGGTTCAAACTGCAGATCTTCCAAAACCCCTTCCCAATCTTCCACCTTGCGTTTACAAACAGACAACTCATCCCCAACCTCCAGTAGATCAGACCAATCCACCACCGTACCCGCGGACAACTGCTCCCGCAGCAACCTCCGGAGATTCAGAACATCACCCTCCGGAGTCACACCACGCGACCTCAACTCAAATATCAACACCTCCTTCACCAGGAGCGCAACATTCTGCAGATAGGCCATCTCTAACGCAACGATTCTCAACAATATACACACAAAAAAAACGACAACTCCAGGGTCCAAGACGAACTAAACCCTCGGCCTACCGAGCCACTGCCGACCACTCCAATCCACCCATGAAACCCATTCAAAACAGTAACCAAGCGGATTGCCTAGTTTTTTTTTTTTATTTTTATTTTTTTATATATAAGTTAAATTATTTATTTGGTTTTCTAATTGGTTTTTGTTTTTAAATAATTATTTATTTTCTTTATTTTTTTTATTCATTTTTTTTTTTTTTTATACAATACCAAGACACCTTGACGGTAGGTCGGCCAACCATGGCCTACTAACTGGCAAACACCCACCGTCAACAACCAAGAGAGAATAAATTTTTTTTTTATCCCATCCCCCCCCCATCAAAGCTGGAAAGCGTGCCAACTGGGGGGATGGCTCAAAACAAGTCGAGCGATGGGATCACGGGTGGCAGTTGGAGGGTCAAAATAACACTCGGCAGCTGAGCAAAACTGATTTATTACCAAGAAAGCAAACTGGCAGGCAGAAGGCCACAACATAAAAGGCAGAAGGCCACAATAAAAATAGGCAGAAGGCCACAATATATATTCTCACTTAAATAAATAACAACAAACACTAAAATTAACAAGATAATACACAAAAGCTACAAAACAACAAACTCAACAAATACCAAAATTACCAATTAACAACTACATGGCCTATCTGCAGCCTAGCCAGAGACACCCCAAACGTAAGCAAATTTTAAGCCCCAAATAAAAGTGAAAATTTAGAAAACTTCTGGTAAACAACAATTAAGCCGGCAATTTGGCCCACATCCCTTGATTCCACCGGGCCAGGGAGTAAGCCGGAATCCCTGGGCAGCTCCGAATTAGACGTTAAGTAAAAGTCCCATAATCCCCTTTTGGTGAGTTTGAAAAAATTAAATAATTAAAAGAAAATATAACACGGTACCGTCCGAGTAAAAATTCACTTCCAAACACCCCTAATACACTTAACAAAGAATAAATAACAATAACTAGGCCTAAACATATAAATAAATATCATAACAACCATAGGGACCTAACAACTATAAAATCTAAAAAAATATAACAACAAATAAAACTAATTAATTAATAACAAGAAATATAAATAAATATTAACATCCCGAAAAGTTCTTCTGTGTATTCTAAAAGCTCTTCTTTCTTTTTTTTTTTTAATTAAAAACCCGTAAAAGTCCCCATGGCTGTTTCATAAACTTTTCAGTCTTTAGGCCTAGGCCTCAATGAATAGTTCGGCACCTTTTTTCTTTATATTTCTCTGGTTTTTCTTGGTTTATTTTTTTTTTAATTATTTCATTTAATTATGTAAAAATTTCAACAGCAAAACCCCCAGCTCAGCCGCCGGGAACAACGACATAGAACGCACTGACCTGAGGACAGAAGACTTCTACCACCAAAGATGTAGAGCGGGTAGAGGGCGACTCCAGGCTCCAACATGGTCCTCAGGCCAGGCTAGCAGTGCAGATGGTAGACAATCCCCGGACGGCAGGCCGAGGGTGAAAGGACCCTGGACTGCAAGGCACAACACACAGCACATTAAAAACAGTCCAGCCACAACAACAAAAATATTACACATAACCACTAAACATAAGGGTGCATGATTTCACAAAACTGAACATGAATGGAGCAAACAAGACAGTAAAAGATTAACTTAAGGCTATGAATAATTATGTTGGCAAACTCAGATTTAAAACCCATTTTACAAATTTAACAAATTATAAAAGACGTAATTATGTATATGGAACTAAAAATGACAAACTGAAAACTACGCTATGGATACATGAGCAATAGGTTATAACATGAAAATCAAAGGGTACAGCTAGGCTAGGTTATTGGCAATGAACAAAAAATATGGTAAATCGGTAACTACAACTGTAAAGAGGCTCAACAAAACATTATACAGAACTACTATTGACAATAAAGGCAGATCTAAAAAGCATTAACGGTAATTAACGGTAAAAGTAACATGGAGCACATGGCTTTAACCTAGTCTGAGAAACATCTAGACAAAGAACACAAATTTAACAAAACTCTGAAAACACAAGTAAACCCGTTGAATATTATCCTAGAAACAAAAGTATTTTCACCAAAAGGGTGATTAAATATTAGAAATTACAAAAGAACACTTACGTTTTAGGAGCCTTTAGCCTGGCATGGTAAGGAGGTTCGGCCGAGTAGAACTCTACTAGAACAATCTAGACTGATGGCCAACCTGACAGACGAAGGCCGGAACACGGAACGAACGGATCCGGGCCAACAGCCACCAAATTACGCGAATCGCAGGGCATGAGCGATCTCAGGCAGCCCGGCAGCCAACGACGAAAAAAACGAAATGTACCGGTCAAAAGACCCGGTACAGGAGCAAAGACAACCATCTTGCTGCAAGAGAGATGTTCGACAGCGAATGGAGTGGCTCCAGGTACAAGTGTGTAATGACTTGCGATCGTTTTCAGTTTCTAAAACTTTGTCTTAGATTTGATGACAAAGCAACACGAAATGAGCGCAAACGCACTGACCCTTTTGCTCCAATACGAGATGTGTGGGAAGCATTTATTTTGAACTGCCGAACAAAGTATAAGCCAGGCAGTTACGTAACTGTTGATGAGCAGCTCCTTGCATTTCGTGGGAAATGTCCTTTTAGGATGTACATTCCTAACAAGCCCGCAAAATATGGGGTCAAACTTGTCTGTTGCTGTGACAACACTACAAACTACATGATTGATAGTGAACCATATTTGGGAAAGAAAACTCCAACAGGAGGCCAGCCGGCAGCTGATTACTTTGTAAAAAAGTTGACTACAAGCATCCAGGGCTCTAACAGAAGTGTAACCACTGACAACTGGTTCACGAACATCAAGCTGGCAGAGGACCTATTGCAGGAACCCTTCAAGTTGACTACTGTCGGTACAATCCGTCTAAACAGAAAAGGTGTCCCAATTGAGCTTGGAAATCGAAAAGAAAAGCCTGTAGAGTCATCGATGTTTCTCTTTGACCGAGAGACAACTTTGGTTTCTTACAAACCTAAACCTAACAAGGTAGTAGTACTTTTATCTACCATGCACAGTGGTCTGGCACTTAATTCCGACACAAATAAACCTGAAATTATCCACACATACAATTCTACAAAAGGAGCAGTTGATACACTAGACAAAATGTGTGGAGACATGTCGTGCAGCAGAAAAACCCGTCGATGGCCCCTCTGCATTTTTTATGGCATATTGAACATTGCCTTTGTGAACTCTTACGTTATTTACTGCATGAACAATCTTCGGCTGGGAAACAAACCACTACAAAGAAAAGCCTACATGAAACAGTTGTGTAAGGAGCTGACAGAACCACATATGAGATCGCGCCTTGAAATACCTCAACTGAGAAGGAACACTCGAACCGAAATTTGTGAGCTGCTTGGAATTCCAGTAGCACCACAAGCCCCAAGAGCTCAAGGAGCCAGAAAAACATGTTTTTATTGTCCAGCTGCCCTCAGAAGAATGACTACTACATATTGTGTTCACTGCAGCCATCCAATATGTGGACAGCAGGGCCGTATGCTGCTTTGACTGTGACAAATAAGTCCTCAATGAACTGAAAACCTAATGTTTATCAATCTACCTAAACAATAAATACAAGTGTAAAACTTTTTCTAATACCAAAAAAGTAGTCTCCAACTTGTATATTTTTATATAAATGTGTGTTTAATTCAATAAAAAATTTTTATTGTACACTACAATTTTTTTTTTAAACCTGTATTTTGAAAATTTTTGTAAAATCTAGGTACGAATTTTTTTTTTTTTTTACAGGATGTGTCAATGATAGACCTTTAAATTTTTTTCCCCAAAAGCTTAAAGAGTTGTAAAACAACAAGGGAATATATATTTCATTGAAAAAAATGTTAAAGGCCTTATAAAAAAAAATATATATGCGAGTCGTCAAAATTACTACACTTAAGTAATAGTGTAACAAAAAAAAGTCTTAAGTAATCTAGGGTTAAAAGAAGATTTTGTTTTTAAAGCTTGTTGCATTGAAGTAGTGGATCAGAATACAGTTTCGCATATAGTTATCTCTTTATATCATAATACAGACTTGAGTAATATGAACTTATTTTCAAGTAAACTTGAAAAACTATTATGTACACTAAAAAAAGAAGCTAAAACAAAACATATTTATTTAGCATCCGACTTAAATATTGATAGTCTAAAAACTTCTCGCAATCCTAGGGTAAGAGATAAACTATTAAATATATTAGAATGTAACGGGTTTAATTTAAACTTTTACTTACCTACAAGAATAGCCTTTGACTCTAAAACTTGTATTGATAATGTAATCTCAAACAAACTCGTTAGTCAGAGAACTCGCTTGAATGTTGAACTCGGCATGTCTGACCACAGAGCCTTATTAATTTCCATATTTAAAGAATCCGGACAAAATGGTCTCCACAAGTTAGAAATAAGAAGAAGATTTACAAAATCAGACAACTTTACAGAATGTGTAAAAGACATAAAATGGAATTTAAATAATACAAATTCATCCCGAAAAAACTTTGATATATTTTTTTTCTCTGTTCAAATTAAACTTCGATAGTCACTTTCCGTTAAAAAAAGTAAAAACAAAAACCTTAACAAATTCGAAATGCACAAACAAAAATTGGATTACAACCGCAATTTGTATCTCAAGTAGGCGTAAACAAGAATTGCATACTTTAGCAAAAACTTCAAAAGATCAAATATTTTTAAATTATGTAAAGTTGTACAAAAAATTTTTTAGAAAGGTCTGTGGAACTGCCAAAAGAATTGCAAATAGTAAATATATAGCAAATTCTGAAAATAAAAATAAAGCAGCTTGGTATGTAGTCAAGTCTGTATTAGGATTACAACAAAATGTGACAAATGTAGGATTTGAACAGCTTAACTTTATGGATGAGGAAATTACCAATGGAAATGAAATTGCTTGTAAGTTTAATGAAATGTTCATCAATGTTGGATGTAAATCAAACAACTTAATTTCAATAGAAGCTGCTAGGAAGTTTCTAACAAAACGGGAAGAAGTGTCAAACCATAAATTTGAATTTAGTTTTGTTACAATAAATCAGATAAATGGAGTAATAGCAAATTTAAAAAACAAAAAATCAGTTGGGTGGGATGAGATTCCTGTGCAGGTTCTGAAAAATACTGCAGGTTATATTTCACAGCCTTTGACGTTTCTAATCAATCAGTGCTTCTATGAGGGAGTTTTCCCAAGTCAATTAAAATATGCAAACGTAATACCAATCCATAAAAAATACAATAAAAATAACCCCGATAATTATAGGCCTGTGTCAGTATTATCAGTTCTATCAAAAGTATTTGAAAAAGTTGCTCTCGATCAGTTAAGTACATTTCTCAACAATAATAATATAATTTGTAAAAATCAGTATGATTTTCGACCGGGGTATAGTACAATTGATGCAGCCACAGAATTAATCAACCATATTACAGAGGGGCTGAACAAGTCTAAGAGCACCGCAGGTGTTTTTTGTGACTTGTCAAAAGCATTTGACCGTTTTGTTAGAATCATGACATTCTAATTGAGAAACTGAAATTTTATGGAATCAACAATGGAGCTCTAAATTGGTTAAAATCATACCTGACAAATAGAAAACAACAAGTCATTATAAACAAAACAGATGGTAAATATATGTCAGATTGGAATGAGAATATAAATGGAGTTCCTCAAGGTTCGCTGCTAGGTCCATTATTATTCATTCTATACATCAATGATTTACCTTTAAATATTAACCATGCTGAAGTATTTTTATATGCAGATGACACCTCAATTCTATTGAAATGTTCAAATGATAATGAATTAAAGAAAGCAGTGGAAAGAGTTTTACATGAAATAAAGCAGTGGTTTGATATAAATGGACTTAAATTAAATAAGGAAAAAACTGAAATAAAATTTCAAACACAACATAACAAATGCCCTTTTAGTAATTCCATTACCATCGATGACAACATCATAACTATCAAAGACATGGTGAAGTTTTTGGGGTTAATCATTGATCAAAACGTCACATGGAGACCCCTAATAGAAGCACTGAGTAAAAGATTAAGTTCCTTATGTTTCCAAATGTATATTCTGAGAGGAACTGTGGAGCTGAGTGTTAGAATGACAGTGTATCATGCTTGCTTTGGTTCCCTGCTCCAGTATGGTCTTGAACTATGGGGTAGCTCAACCGATATTCTTAAGATTTTTAAAATTCAGAAGACGTACATTCGAACAATGCTTTTTATGGACCATAACCAATCATGCAGATCTGTATTCAAAGAGCTGAATGTTCTAACACTTCCTTCCATGTATATTTTCAAATGTTTATTATTTGTACATAAAAATAAAGATTTAATTTTAAATAAACAGCACAGCCATATTTACAACACAAGATTCAGAGAACAACTCCAATATCCAATTCATAGGCTAAAACTATTTGAAAATTCCCCTCATTACATTGGTCTAAAGTATTACAGTAAAATTCCGTCTAATCTAAAAATCCTAAATATTATTAAGTTTAAAAAAATTGTTAAAAACTTCCTGATTCAGAAAGAATATTATGATGTAGAAGAGTTTTTAAGTGATAACTCTTTGATCGTCGATATGTAATTTTAGAATAAGTTTTAGGATAGTTTTAGTTTTTAGGACATTGACTCTTCACCTGTTTACTTACAAATAAAATTTTTTTAAATTATGTAAATTATGTTTTTGATATGAAAATTCCAAGATTAGCTAAAAGGCAACAGCACAGGGCTAACGTTGATCTGAAAGACTTGACACCTAAACATTACTTTCAAGTAGCCATATACAATCCTTATATGGATTCTATTATCATGTCGCTTTTATCAAGATTCGAAAAGAGTAAGAACGTCCCCTTCAAAAGTGGGATTATCCATCCCCACTTTATGAAAAAGGAACAAAAGGAAGACTTCATAAAAGTCATTAAGAGTTTGGAGAAGTTCTATAACTTGGAAAACCTAGAAGCTGAAGCCCGACTTTGGTTTGATTTATGGTCTAAGAAGGAGTGTTCTGAGCAAACAACTCTTCATGAAATTATACAAGAAACCACATTTTTTCCATCAGTAAGGAAAATACTTGTAATCTACCAAACCATTCCTCCTACAACATGCACTGTTGAGCGCTCATTTAGCACTCTGCGGAGAGTGAAAACTTGGTTAAGAAGCACAATGAGAGAAGATCGTCTTTCAAGCTTGTGTCTCCTCAGTGTGCACAGACTTCGAGCCAAGTCTCCTGGGTTTGAGGAAAAGGTCATAGACAGATTTGGTAAAAAAAAAAAAAAAGAAATTTACAATTTCTTTTTTCAACAAACTATTAGTTTTATGTGAATCGACCTTATAATTGCTTAATTACATGTTGGGCCTAAAGAAAACAAAAAAAAAAAAAATGGACTGTTAATGTCTTAGAAAGAAATGTTAGTTTTCTCTTTTCAGTCAAGTGTAATGTTAAATTTAAATTTTTTGCTAAAATACAATTAGCTATTATTTAATTTGTGTCTAATTACTGTCCTTAACACAAATTTAAACTTAAAAACTAAAATGTACTCTAAATTGAAATATCTTCTTAACTTGTATTTAAGTTAGCTAACTTTTATTTTTACGATAATTTCACAATACATTTTACAATACTATTGTAACTATATGGGTATATTATAGTCAACAAAATATGGCAAACCATGCTTCCAGAACGCTTAAAAACACGTTTTAGGGATTGTTTGAAAAAAATTTTCCTCCAATTTCCCCCTTTTTTCATGGGGGGTATTCCATACCCCCCACACCCCCCGGTAGGCTTGCCCCCCTAAAATAAATCCTATGGGCGCCCTTGATTCAAAGGAAAACCTATTAAAAAAATGCACTTGAACATTTTTTTAACTCAACTACACATTGCTACAAACATTATTATTTTATAACAACTTTTCATTGAAATATGAATAGACAATAAACATTATATATATACAGGGTGTCTCTGAACTCTCTGATTTCAGCTATAATATGTTGTTCCTAGTTCATATGGGATACTAAATATCATATTTAAACTGTCCAAAACTCCTTGTCTATCCATACAGCCGCCATTTTGTTTTTTTTACTAATTAATTTTTATCTCAAGAACTATACGTTGTATTGAGCTGAAACTTTGCACTGCTCTTTATTGCATAAAGAAGTATTTACGAAAAAAATACTGTTTTTCTCTCTTTAACATTTTCAATATGGCGGCCATGTAAAATTTTTAACCTTAAATAAGTCAAAAACTAAAAAACACTAAAAAAATTATACAGAACAATCTTTTTTAGAGGATTTAATTT